>MU182631.1:20466-77604 GCA_016904865.1 Pissodes strobi | reverse complement strand
AAGGTGAAAAGTAGCCAAAGTACCGATTTTCAACTGTTTATAGCTGTGAAATTACTAACTTTAGAGGTATAACATCATACATAAAATATGCTTAGAATTTTACAAGGAATCGAAAGGTAAATTCATATCTAGGGTGTTCCATTGAAAAAAAAAATAACTTTTTGTTTTTCCCTATATACTGATCATTTTTCCAATATTTTTTATACGCAGAAAAAAAGTATTTTTCAGTACCTACATAACCATACTTTTATTTTTTTTAAAACACTTAAAATAAAAAAGTTATAGGGGGGCGACATTATAGGGGATCACCCTGTACATGGCACCGAAATGGAACATTATTGTAAATATTATTAAAAACATATCGGTGCCTATTAAAACAATTGAGAATATTTTTGATGCCTTGCATTTTTCTTGGCCTCGTTTTAGAACGATTGTTGACTGTGATTATATAACATCGATCCTAATACAAGTAAATATTGCCGAGGTTGGAATACCATCGTATATTAAAAATTATGTGCGTTATTTATACCTTTTATATTAACTTCATTGGATCTTAGTATTTTTAATTATTATTATCCCTCCCAACAGTGTGCACATTTTCTAAGAAGGATAATGATTGATTTTCGGTGTAACTTAAGCTGCTTAGTAGGCGCCAATTTTTAATGGTTTTGTTTTACTTATGCTTTATATTAGCGAGATCGATGCTGATGACTGTCGGGTTTGTTTGAATGTGTATTTAGAATTCTGTGTACTGTACGACTGTAATATGATCTACTGTAATTGGTTCATGTTCTATAATTCCTTAATCCGTCTTTCCTTATTCTATCCATAATTTTTTATCCTATCTTTATGTCGGCTTATTCTTATATACAGGGTGTTTCAAAAAACATGCGCCGGAGATTCATCATCCAAAAATAACAAAAAAAGTTGAAATAAACGTAGGTCCGGAAATGCTTAGTTTTCAAGATACAGGGTGTTAAACATTTTTAAAAAATCGGCTTTTTTTAAATATCTTAAATATCCTTTGTCCGATTTGGTTGAAATTTGGCAGCGTTATTTTCGGTGATAAGGGGCTAATTTTTCTTTAACTAGATTAAAATTATCAAGTCCAGTGGGTCCCCGAAAGCACCTTGTCGTATATTTGTCGAAAAAATTGTACGCTACTGACTTTTTTGCAGTTTTTATATTTTTTTATTAAGCCACTAAAAATATTTTTTTTTTGTCTCTTGGGTTGTTTTCATATCTTACCTCGTTTTCGAAAGAAAAAATAAAAAGCATATTTTTGCATGTCCCTGAACAACAAAAACATGCGCCAACGCTCGTCGAGAGATTGGCCATCCAAAAATACTAGGCAAAGTTCTAATAAACATTGGTTCACAAACGCTTAGTTTTTGAAATACAGGGTGTTAGAAAAAATCCTAAAAATCTAAAACGTTATAGAGATATTTGGTTGAAACTTTGGTAAAATTATGTGATGCATAGATGGTAAATTTTCACCAAACCAAAATACATTTTTTTCCAACAGAAGCTTACATTTGGGTATACCTATTAATATAATTGTAAACAAATGTGTGACAGTTCCGGGTCACAATTTTTTTTACAATTATATTAATAGGTATACCCAAATGTACGCTTCTGTTGGAAAAGATGTATTTTAGTTTGGTGGAAAATTACTATCTATGCATCACATAATTTTACCAAAGTTTCAACCAAATATCTCTAAAACGTTTTAGATTTTTAGAATTTTTCTTAACACCCTTGTATTTTAAAAACTAAGCGTATGTGAACCAATGTTTATTAGAACTTTTTCTAGTATTTTTGGATGGCCAATCTCTCGCCGAGCGTTGGTTGGTGCATGTTTTTGTTGTTCAGGGACATGCAATAATACGCTTTTTATTTTTTCTTTCGAAAACGAGGTAAGATATGAAAACAACCCAAGAGACAAAAAAAAATATTTTTAGTGGCTTAATCATAAAAAAAATACTAAAATTGCAAAAAAGTCAGTGGCGTACATTTTTTTTGACAAAAATATTCGACAAGGTGCCTTCGGGGACGACACTGTACTTGATAATTTTAATCTAGTTAAAGAAAAATTAGCCCCTTATCACTGTAAATAACGCTGCCAAATTTCAACAAAATCGGACAAAGGATATTTAAGATATTTTAAAAAGCCGATTTTTTTTTAAATGTTTAACATCCTGTATCTTGAAAACTAAGCATTTCCGGACCTACGTTTATATCAACTTTTTTTCTTATTTTTGGATGATGAATCTCCGGCCGAGCGTCGGCGCATGTTTTTTGAAACACCCTGTATATTTACTTAGTCTAAGTTTTCTTCTAGGTGCTATTTATTCCATTATTTCTATGTTTCTATACTTTTTGGTTCCTTATCTTATGTTGTTCTATATTTTCTTAGCTATGTTGGTTTATTTTTCATCTTCTAATCATTTATCTACATATTTTATCTATCTCTACTTATTTTGTCTACATATTTTTACCGGTCCCTATATATTTTTATCAGCCGATAATTTTGTGATGTAATTTTCCTTTTTCCCCCTAACTTGTGATTGTCTCCATTTGATACTTATCACTGCTACCTGGCTTCATATACTTCTTCCTTATAAACTTTATATATCCATATATGGATTCTAATTTCATTTCTTAGGTCCTCATGTTGCCCAAGTGTCTGACTTATGATCTTCCCTATAAGGTACTTATCTGCGACAGTTTTCTACAACATTCCTTATACGACCTGTATATAATTTCGCTTTCTAGCTTCTCTTGTATTTCCAACTCTGTTTCTTTTATCTCTATTTTACTCTCTAATGTCTCTTTATTTAAATGCGTACGTACTTTTACTATGACTTTCCCAGTAAGGTACTATCGTTAAACACTTGCATTTAATTCTCTAGTTACTTTATTTCAATTTCTCCTTTTGTTCCTTTGTCTAAATGCCTATGTGTTTTTACTATGACTTTCCCAGTAAGGTACTATCGTTAACACTTGCATTTATTATGTGACTGTTTTATTTTTTTCCCAAAATTGCTAACAGTCTTTCCTCGAAATTTTCGTCCTCTTTATTGCCCTCTATTTCCCCTTCTTAGTTGCTTCATCATCATCATCATCATGGGTACTACGGCCCTAGTTGTGCCTCGACCTTCCGAAGTCTGCTTCGCCAGTCATCTTTATTCAAAGCCAACCGCTGCCAGTTTGCTGCGCCGATTTTTCTGGCGTCTTCATCCACACCATCCTTCCACCTCAGCTTTGGTCCCCCTCTTTGCCTATTTCCTCCGAGTTGTGTCATAAGGATACGCCGGGGAGGGTAGCTTTCACGTGTCCTGCTTCTCTGCTTTTCTCCACTCGTTGGTTGCTCCCAGGATTCTTCTTAGGATCTTACGTTCAAAAATTGACAAGACGTTTTCATCTGCTTTGGACATGGTCCAGGTGTCTGAGCCATACGTTAAAACTGGTATGATAAGTGTTTTGGAAATTATTAATTTTGTCCTTTGGCTTAGATTTCGGCTTCTTAAATGTTTACCTAGGCCAAAGTAGCACTTATTCGCCAGCAATACTCTTCGCTTTATTTCGTCTGTGGTAGAATTCTCTTTTGTCGTGAGAGAACCTAGGTACGTGAATTTTTCAACCAAAGTTAAAGTTGTCAATGCTAAAGTTTTGACCCATGTTCTTGACTCTGTTGTTTGGAGTTGATGCCGTTGGTTTCGTTTTTTCTTCGTTTACCCGCAGTCCCATATTTTCCGCAGCAGTTGAGAAAGTGGCAAACATTTCTTTTAGTTTGCATGGGGTACGTGCCACTAGGTCTAGGTCATCTGCATACGCCATGATTTGTAAGGATTTATTAAAAATGGTTCCCCTGTTATCCGTCTTGGCATCTCTAATAGCCTTTTCCAAAACTATGTTAAAAATGAGACATGCCAGCGCGTCTCCCTCTCCCAATCCCGTGTTTGGCTCAAAGTTCTTAGATAGGTTTCCCTGTATCTGGACCTTGCCGACGACCTTTCGCATTGTGGTTTTCGTAAGCCTAACGAGTTTATCGGGTATGTTAAGTTCGTCCATGGGCTCATATAGTTTGTTTCTCAGCACATTATCATATGCAAACAGGTGGAAGGGTGTCTACGTTAAACTCATTCGTTTCTTCTAGTAATTGGCGAAGTACAAGAATTTGGTCTGTTGTTTATCGACCAGGCCTGAAACCACTTTGATATTCACCAAGGATCGCCTCGGAGTGCACACTCAGATGATTATACAAAACATTGGAAAATATTTTATAAATTGTGTTAAGCAGTGTTATTCCTCTATAGTTTTTGCATTCAAGTTGATTACCCTTTTTGTGTAATGGCCATTGCTGGCATTTGTTCTTCGTTCCAGGTTTTAACTATTATTTTATGTATTTGGTCTAGGAGCTTTTCGCCTCCAAGTTTAAACAGTTCTGTAGACAGGCCATCGCTTCCTGAGTGTTTATTATTTTTTAGGCGTTTTACTGCGTCCTGTACTTCCTGTTTCGTAGGTGTGGTATTTGTTGGTATCTGAGGTGTCAAGTTTTGGTTATACTCCTCAGCACACAGCAGTTCCTTTAAATGTTCACACCATCTCAATAAGACTTCTTTGCTAATTATGTGCCCATTTTTATCTCTACACATGCTAGGTCTTGGTTTAAATTCCTTTCTTGTACCATTTAGGTTTCTATAAAGTTTAGGACATTGCTTTGTCAATGATATATATTATCATTGGACAATAAAGGTCATTGGACTTTGACTTTGATCTATAAATTGTGGGCCATCAGCAAACCAAGTAAATTTACCGTGTGCTATTTAATGCTAACCTAGAAAATTAGCTCGCTGCCTTATAATTTTCACGAAATTGTGCTCCAGTTTAGCATTAGTCTATAGAATTTTAAACTAGCTAGAAACCGTTCGATTTAGTCATTATTCATGATTATGTTGCCGTGAGTAATTGACAGTTTTCAACTCGCTTTTAGACCTTGTAAATTGTTACTCGTTCTTACTTCATATCATACTCATAGTCTTTATCGGATAACTATTATTTACTATACATTGTAATAATGGTGGTAGTTAATTAATAATTAAAATAATCTATTAATGTTCTAGACAAAGGTCGGAACAATGACGAGACAAAAGCTGGCTACACAACGTGAAGAGATGTTTGATCGGCATCAAGTCCTGATCGGGTGCGTTGCGGGCATGCGCCGCCATTGTATAGGAATAAAATCCACGTACGTCCATTTCAGTCGTTCGCCGAAAGCAGGAACGGCTGTAAATTTGGAAGAGCGTGCGTGCGCTCGGCCAGAAATCCCTAAATACATATTAGTTCAGAAGTCTTAAGCCTGTAAGCAAGAATGGCAAAGCCTTACATGCAAATTTAATTTGAAATTTGATATTATCTACCTACCTAAAGCATCATCAAAGAAAATAATAAAATCGGTTATTAACGGGAATATATACTTATTTTTGAATTCACACAATTCATCCAAGAACAAAATATGAAAATCGCAAATCAGCATTGTAAAGCTTTTGATGGGTGCCTCCAACATATTTTCCTAAAATTCCAATGGTGAGTAAAGAACATCCAATCCATTGGTGTCGTGAACTTCTCGAGCAAATATAACAAGAAACAGCTTGCTTTCTATGACATCAAATATTAGTCTGAACATTTGGGTTACCTGGATACAATTATTGTGCGTTTGAAAAGTGCTTTTTCGTCAATTATCAGTCTTTATGGATACTTTTTCATTGCTAAAAAAATATTATAATATAGACAATATGTTTTAACCCATAATTTCCATGACGTCTTCATAAACATTTTTTTATAGAAGAAAGGTACTCTTGTTTAAAATCGATTAGTTGAAGTTTTTAGAGTAAATTTAAACTTTTCATGCACGCAAGGTATCTCAAGAGGTTATTAAAAAAGGTATTAAAATGATTGTCATAGTAATGTGTGTCTTAAAATATTATTTCTGTCTGAACAGTTAATGCCTGTACAGGACTTGAGTTATATTTACAGTTCAACCTTGTACCACTATTTTATAGATCCATTCTTGCTTAGAGGTCGTGAACAAACTGGGTATGTTCTGTTTCTATACATTTGTATGTGCTATTTTGAGAGAATATTTTATTCTTTGCGGAACATTAATTTGTTTACTCGCCTGCTTCTATATAGTAAATATACTTCTGTAAACTGAATATGTTATTAACGTCAAATTAAATATGCCTCATTCGATTTGAGTTTGTTCCTATATAGATTATGCATAAAACAAAATACTCTCAGCATCTAAATTAGTATGGAATAGGTCAAATTATATGTTACGTTTAAACACTCTTATTTCAGCCTTTTGATGATAGTTATTGCTTCTGCAGTTTGGATTATGACATATTTTACAACACGCTTTATTATATCGAAATACAAGAAGCATTAGAACGTGTAAATTCCATAAAGGTTATATTGTTCTCAACTGAGTCTTCACTAGACTTTGCTGGGAAATATAAAGAATCGGCATGTGTAACTAAATAAGATTTTAGTGAACCTGCAGTCAATAATACAGAGGTACAAATGTTCCTTAATATTCGCCTAAATTCGTCAATAAATTGATAAACACTGGAATAAAAATTAATTATAACCATTATAACATCCTAAAGACCAGCAGAAGTAATGACCTAAACCATTACCTCCTATAAGTAAGGCTTAACGGCAAAAATTAAATTGCAGTTTACTTACCCTTTTCTGCACACATAAATAATATTTAGGGGCTTTCGGTTAAAGCTCAGCCCTTTTTTAAAGGAAAATGAAATTTCAAAGCAAAAGACTTCGAATATCTAGTTTTACAAAATATTGTATACCTAAATATACAACGATATATTAACTACAATTTTCACGCACAAAGGCACAGACATAGTTTGGATTTATAGTTGCCTATTTCATGGGGTGTAATTAAACAAAATATTGCAAAAGTATCAAATGTTATTCAAGAACATAAGTTAAAGATATTGACATATAATAAAGATTTAAAAGCCTGTCTCATTTTTGAGTACTGGTCTGGAGGAACTCTTCTTCTCGTGAACTGTATGGGCTTCTCTTCTTTTTTGAGTCAAAAAGCCACCAAGGACACCATTATACTGCCTAAGAGTTCCTCTAGTCACCGACTCCAAAATAATCGGTATTGCAGCCTTTGGGACGAGTCTTTTTTAAAAAGCTCTGGAAACAGCAGTTATCACTCCCGCAAAGATTGGTGGTACCGAATGGGCAAGGAAAAATAATTTAGTTTTGTTTTGAGCCATTCACTCTCCCAACTAATAAACTTGTATTGCGTGGAAGATTGCTGTTTCTAATGTTTTTGGACATACATTAATAATACACTAATAATGGTTCCAATATATCTGGCAAAACCGCGAATTGTGCAGGATTCAGTTTGAAGAAGATGTTTTGTCAGATTTAAAATTTTATATCTCTTGGAGTCAGGGAGACTAATGGACTTAGAAATTTACATTGGGTGCTAGGTAGAAGGCAGCTCTTTCCAACATTAATGATAAAACCTAAGTTTTGTAACAATTGAGTAGTGACAACCACATGCTGTCTGCATTGTTTTTCACTGTCAGCGGAGGTCCAGAGATCATTCAAATATATGACACATGTAATGCCTTTTGACCTCAAGGAGGCTACAACAGGTTTCGTTACTTTAGTAAATATAAAGGGAGCTAAAAAAAGGCCAAAAAATATTCTCTTCAAATTTAAACCTGAGAATCTTTCAATATGCTTTGTGTATTGAATGCTGGTAATATGCACTTTTTAAATCTATAGTTGCCATAAAGCAATTTGGTCTTATCAATTTTACTACTGTCCTATAGTCTTCTAATTTGAAATGAGGAGCACTAATAAACCTATTTAACCCCTTTAAATTGAGAATGAATCTTTGATCCCCATCCTTTTTTGTTGCTAAGAAATAAGGTGACAAAAACTGAGGTGATTCCTGTAGACAAACGCTGATGACACCTTCGTCCATAAGGTCTTTAGGCCATTAAAGGAGTACTTCCCCGTTTTTACTAGAGACACCCTGATATGTAAAATTAGTCGGGCTTGGGGTTTTTAAGAATGGTATTTTGATGCCAGCAATCCATTGCAATACTTGTTTATTTGCTGGAAGAGCCTCCGAGTTCTTATGAAAATGTCAAATTCAAATTCGAAAAATGCTTTATTGTACAGGGTGGCTCGAATTCGTGTCTATGTATGGGGAACTCGAAAACCGTAAGAGATACAGTGTCGGTCAAATTAAGGCAAAATTGCGCATTTAGGTGCCTGACAATATACCGTTTAGAAAGTTTTAAAATTCCGAGTAATTCCGGAGATATTCAGAAAAAAACCGAAATTTTGAAAAATCGTTTTATTTTTTTCCTGGGCTTATTTAAAAACGGATTTCAAATTGAATTGCACTTTTGCATTGCCACTTTTTTCGCTCTATCCAATGATGGTATCCAGTTTGAAATCCGACGTTTCGTCTTCAAGGGATCATCATTAACTTTCTTTTTTTAAATACGAACTTTAATTTTTTTTATCGTTTCTCAGATGGTATTGGCTTCATTAATATGATTATGTGATTTTATTTATTTTTTTTTTTATTTTTTTTATTTATTATTTTTTTTTATTATTATTTTTTAAATTATATATTTTGCTCTAGCGTAATTTTAAACATTTTAAGATAGGTACTTTTGAAATATTTATATTCTATAAAAATATTTTTTTTTGTTTTTTGTATTAAGTGGAAAATTGGAGCGTATTAAAAATAAAAAATAGTAAAATTATTTCTTACGAGAATATTAAATTAAATTATATAAAATCAGGCCAAAGCAAAATATATAAAATAAAAATAATAAAAAAAATAATAAAAATAAAAAAAAAATAAAAAAAAATAAAAACACATACTCATATTAATAACGCCAATACCATCTGAAAAACGATAAAAAAAATTAAAGTTCGTATTTAAAAAAAGAAAGTTGATGTTGATCCCTTGAAGACGAAACGTCGGATTTCAAACTGGATATCATGATTGGATAGAGCGGAAAAAGTGGCAATGCAAAAGTGTAATTAAATTTGAAATCCGTTTTTAAATAAGCCCAGGAAAAAATAAAACGATTTTTCAAAATTTCAGTTTTTTCCGGATATCTCCGTAAATACTCGGAATTTTGAAACTTTCTAAACGGCATATTGTTAGGGACCTAAATGCGCAATTTTGCCTTAATTTGACCGACACTGTATCTCTGACGGTTTTCGAGTTCCCCATACATAGACACGAATTCGAGCCACCCTGTACAAAGAGTTAATATTACCCTCATTTACAAAGCTGGAAGAAAAATCAGTAAAAACACAAAGGAACCAACATGACAAACTAATATTATAAAAACAGACAGGTGAAAATCAATAAAAAAACAATAAATCAAGACAAACGCATTAAATTTACATGGTTCACTATTACATCTAATAAAATTTACTCGAAATTAACAATTAACAGTCTATCAAAGTCATCTTCAGTCTATATAAAATTCGTCTAGGCTATAATATGCCTTGTTTAATAAAAAATTCTTAACAAGTCTACTGAACTGCTTATCACTAGTAACATTTTTAAATTCTAAAGGCAAGTGATTGTATTTTATATCTTGATCCCCTCATAAATTATTGAATGTTTCGCAAGAGAGCTCTTGGGGATGCACAGACTTAAATTATTACAATTAAATCTTGTCCTATGTACATTGGTATGAGATTCATTGGATCCCTTGTACTTCTTACGAACCAACTGAGAAGTCAATAATATAAAAAGACAAGTCAGTGTTAGTATCCGTTCCCTAATAAAAAGTGGCTTACAATGGTCAACGAAACCTGCTCCCACACAAAAATCTTACAGCCCGCTTTTGCAATACAAAACTGACTGCAAGAGATAGAGGCTAGCAAACCCCCAAAATTGGATCCTATACCTTAGATGTGATTCAACTAATGCAAAATAAACATTTTTTGCTGATTTTGAGTCTAGTTCGTTGCGAACCAATCTAACGGCATAACAAGCAGAGGCTAATTTTTTTTTTAAATATGTAAATCATACTTTAGGGCAGAATCAATACAAACACCCAAAAATTTAGTACAGTCTTTATTTAAAATTTGTTTCCCATGCAATGAAGGGCTTGGAATAGCCCCACGAAATGTAATCGGGTTAGTCTTACTGATATTAAATGCAAGCTTGTTTGCGTCACACCACCCTTTAATAATGATTATATCCTTATGAATTGTGTCTTCTAAAATGGTGTTATTGGTTCCTAGCCACAATATTGTGGTATCATCAGCAAACAATGCTGATGAAAGCTAGGTCATTTATATATAAGAAACAATAAGGGACCAATCACTGACCCCTGTGGAACCCCAGAATCAATGCTGTGCACAGATGAAACCTTGTGTCTCCCACTTACTACTTGTTTTCTTCTCATTAGAAATGACTCAAGCCATTTAAGAGCATATCCTCCAAAACCATAACAGGACAGCTTCTGCAACAGCATTCCGCGATCCACACAGTCAAATGCCTTGGAAAAATCGCAAAACACTGCCGCAGCCAACTGTCCCTCATTGAGACCTAAGTACAGTCTTTCCAAAAGATTAAATATTGCGTCGCTAGTACTACTCTTATTCCTGATTTTTTCAACAATTTTCTAGAGTGTCGGAAGCATTGAAATGGGTCAAAAGCATGGTGGATCAGTGGAGTTACCTCCCTTTAAGAGTGGTTTCACAAAAGCCATACGCAAGCTTTCAGGAAACATACCCTAATCAAAAGAGGAGATATTTATACTCTCACAGAGTCCTGTAAGTGATGAATCAGGAAGATTATTAAATAGTCTCAAAGAAATACCATCAATACCAGCTGAATTTTTATTTCTCATTTTTCCCAGAATACTCTTAATTTTCTTTTTCTTAGATTACCTGCCATTGGAATTCTTACCTTTGAAACTGCTGCTTGGCCTGAGTCTGCTGCGTTGTATCCCTCCTCTGGAAGGGGATTTTGGATATAGGCCTTCTCGACTCCCCTTGTCGAAGAGGTCCCCTCCAGTTTAAAGATTTCTCATTGGTTTTGGGTTTGGTCACCACTGTTGTGGTCACTTTCTTGATGTTCTTCCCTGTCTTCTCCAGGGACTTGCTCATCTTAATGCGTTCTCCTAGGTCTTTCCCAAAGAGAAACTCATCAATGTCAGCCTTTTCTGCTATTTCTTTGGCTGTTTTTTCTAACCCTGGTAAAATATGGTCCTACGACCCATAAATAACTTGTAGTGCAAATCCAGAGTCGCCTAGCGCCTGTAGCAACTTTTTGCCTACATCAGCTTTATCTAATAACCCACTCATACTTGTGCCTAACGCCATCAAAGCCTGAGTTAGTTGATCTTGCCAGGCCAAAAGAGTACTCTGATTCTTACGGGAGAAATAACTTAGCAAGTCAGTAAGTTCTTCTTTTCGTACGTTATTTTGCAAGCCTTTTCTCAAAATAACTGTCCAACGTGAGGCTATTGCCTCATGAAAGGTAACTTCTTCCGCTTTTTGTGGTGGGGTCTCTCCTAAGCAGTTAAGGAGTTCTGAATACATGGTTTCTGATTCCAAGATGATTATTTGGCTGCAGATCCTCTGTGGCTGTGTTTATATTGTTTCTCCCCTTGATGTACCTGGTGCGGCACACTACGCTGGCGGTGTTCTAGCACGGCTTCGAGAGGCAGAGTTCGAAGTCCTTTGTCTATGTAGGGCCTGGTCATGGGGACTCTTAGATCGCATTCTATTTGGAGAATTTGAATCAAGAGATGATTTTGCGCTCGAACTTGAGAGACTTGTATCGGGGGTTCTAGTTCTTCGCCTTCTTTTAGGCGTTCTACTATTACTAGAACTCCCAGTATTTCTTCTTTTTTGTGTGACCAACGCCTATCGTAAAAAGAGGAGCGTTTTATTGAGCTTGATGTGGAGCTTTTCACGCTCCGATCAGCTAACAACGCATCCTCCAGTCTTTTAATCCTTTCCTCAAGGAAACGCCTTGACTCCTCTTCGTAAAAATCTGCTAAAAAAACTATACAATTTTGCTAAAATTTCAGCCGCGCACAGACAGAAACCAAGATGACGATATTGACAAACAACCAGACGTGGAAGAGGTATTGACAGGTGGCACTACTACAAGCAGCGAACAATAACTACGATAAGAAGATTCACTCTCCGCGGCGGCACGTCAACGGTATGTCTCCTTCCCCGCGCGAAAACTAGCATGATACTGGCATGTGACCTTTGGACCCGGCGCACACTGGTCAAATTTCTAGGAAAGCTGGCCATAATAAGGTTTACCAGAAATAAGACATAAAAGTTATTAAGTATTACACGTTTAATATATCGTGTTTTAGAGAAATAATTGTTGAATTTTTTGCTCATCATCTATTTTTATATATAGGGAGTATCAATTATCACTAACGATAAAAATCATGTATAAAAATCATTTGTATGTTCATAAATCGTTTTAGAAAATGATTTTGAAAATTAAGGGCTCCTTCGTTGTAAAGAAAAGGGTTTTAAATTTTTAATTCGAAGATCCAAATTTTGTTTTTGCAAAGGTTAATTCAGGAGTCTCACGAGCAAAATGAATGTTAAGCCGACGACAGAAACGCGTTGATGAGGGCCTGAAATTTTGCCATACATGTATTTCAGAGTTATCGTTTTATTTCTTAAATTAATCTAATAGGAACGAAACTAGTAAAAAATATAGAAACATCAGTGCAGCTGTTGTTCAAAAACACTTGCTTATATTCTGACTATCCCAAGGTAATATTAAAGCCATATTTACAAATTAAAACTAAATTATAAATTTTTATCTGCTGATTCAGCCAAAGTATTTATTACCTCTTTTTATAATGACATCAGGCTTGCATCAGCAATAATGATTCTGCCGAAATTTAAGCTTCAGTTTCACTTACTACAATATTATGGGATTAGGGGTGGGCGACAATAATCGATTATTCGATTCACTTTTAAGAAATTACCGATTAATCGACTTATCGATTAATATTTCAGAAAATATCGATGATCGATTATATCGATTAATCAGTTATTCAGTTGTTTGCTAAAATACTAATCGATTATTCAATTTCTTGCCCACCCGGTACCGATGACTTTACAACAGATATAGCTTTTAAAATTCCAATAATTTAATAATGCGTTGAGTTAAGGGTAATTTAAATGACATTTGAAAATACTTTCAGTACAATATATGAAGCAAAAAAAAACAGAGAAACGTAAATGCTCAAACAAGACAGCAGCAGGGAAAGCTGCGCACGTTACAAATTTAGCCAATAAGGGATCCTCATTTGCATTTTAAGATCCTTTACACAAATAGTACACTATGTAAAAATCGACGTCTCCTATTGGTTGATCCATCTCGTATTACAATATGTCTTCGTGATGCAATCAATTTCTGCCAAGAGATCTCGGGAGTGTCGTGGTGTAGAGGTTTAGACAGCTGGGTCTCACCTAGACGACCTGTGTTCGATCCCCGTTCCTTTTTTTTATTTTTTTTTAAGTTTATGTTTCTAAACAGTTTTTTTCTTGATTTTGGGTACGTCTTGGATTAGTTTGGGTAAGTCTTGGGTTAGTTTGGGTTAGCACCTGGTTAGTTTCTTTTCTTTGAGCCACCGTAGCGAGCGAAGCGAGCGGAGGGCCATGCGAATTGACCAATAGGAGAGGCCGATTTTTTATAGGGCACTATTTGTGTAAAGGATCTTATAATGCTCCTCATTTCGACGCGCCATTTTCTGATAATCTGGCTTCAGTACTTCAGTTGTTGCACAATTAGGTATAACACCAACACATATCCTCAACGGAGTGTTAGCACGTTAGCTGTGTAGTATATCAGTCTTTATCTTTTTATTATGTATGTGGGCAAAACTATTCGATAAGAAGGATCACTTTCCGCGGCGGCAACGATATCGGCAGGCCATGATACAAATAAAACAATCATGTTGGCAGGCGACCTTTGACGCGACGGCCATAGACCAGCTCATCCTTTTGTCAGATTAATTTTCATGCCTAAATTATATAGTCGAGTCAATATTCGATATAAGATAATATGGCTATTTTTTAGTTGTATTGTATTACAAAATAGGAATGAAATATACAGTAAAAATATTGTGCGAAACCTTTAACCAATTTTAAAAACACCCAAAAGGCCAAAATTTAATTGAATATTAAAAGATGGGGAAAAATCGAGCAACATTTTCTTCTTGATGTCTTTTGTCAGAATATTAGTATTCGGAAATATAGTGAAATCATTAGCACAAAATCAAAATCTTTTAAATATTAGTTATTACATACCTTGAGTATTGTTATCAATAATAACTAATTAAAAACGTTAACAGATTTTTGAAACAGCCAGTTGAATACAAACTTAATCAAAATATTTATTTGGTGATAATAATAAAAAAAAAACCATAACGTAAGTTCGACAGGGCGCTGCAAACAATTCAGAAGATATCAATTGTGTTTTTCCAAAGCCAAATAGAGTGTTAGAGTGCTATAAATAATTTCGTCATAAATTTGATTAAATATACCGCAAACGAAAATATCGTTTATGGCCAGCTTTTATTTAAATTCAACCTGTGTGCGGCGAAATTCGCCGATCGTTACTAGGCAACGAAGAAATTAAACGACGATCCCTTTGTAGTGCTCTCTTGTCATTAAGTGGACCTTCTTGTCGTAGTTAATATTCGCTGCTACAAGTGAAACTAAAGTGATCTCAAGGACGAGGCGCCGAAATATAATGTAAGACGATGACAGCAGACATTAACGTCAAACGTCAAATTCTTGAACTCTCCAACTAATGATTTGCGGTGTTGTCGCTCACAATCATGTTTGTTGTAAAAGTAGATATTGAAAAATGCGTTTTATAATTTCGAATAAGTTTTTTTAGTTTATCAGTTTCCTACAAGTTTTAGTATTCCAAATTCGCCCAACCACATCAAATAAATTTTTATACATAATTATCAAATCCTTTATCTCAACTATAAAAATATATTGAAAAGGAAGTAACAATAAATCTTTTAAATTTATATGTTTAAAAACTTCTATTGTTGTGAATATGCAGAATTGCCTCATCCTGACCATCAGGATTTGGCTAGGCTGGCTCGGTAGAGTTAGTTTCATACATTATTTGAGTTGTAAACCCTTAACGTATATTTAGTTGGACCTAAATTGTTATAGCTCTTGTTGAATGTCATTTGACCAAGACATTTGCATTTAAAACTTTAAGAAGAAGTAGGTAGGGGAGTTAGGAACAGTATTCTCGAAGAAGAAGATGTGCTTCATTAGTGCAGTTGGGGATTAAAATTCCAGTCGTCCAGCGTGACAATTAACGTTATACGCGCGATATAATAATAAATACTCTTATTGGGCTCTTCAATGCTATTCAAAGTCAAAAAATCTATATTTCAAAAAAATACATATAGTATTTAGGAAATGGCGTCAAAAAATGGAATAAAAAAATTTAAATCTAAATGCAATCCTAAATTAGGTAAATTAAAACATGCCACTACAAACTTATAAAAAACTAACATTACCACACATTAAAATGGTAAATTTACTAAAATTAATTAAAATTCCTACACATTAAAACTACACATTAAAATTATTACATGATAGAACATTCACAAGTTAAAAACTCAGCAACAGTATAAGGTTCTAACTCGATAAGGAACTTTTTAACATTTTTCTTAAAACCTATGGCTGTTTTAATCTGTCTTATTGACAATGGAAGGCGATCATAACATTCAATGCATAAGTAGAGAGGACCATGCTTAAAGAGACTCAATCTATGAGGTGGTATATTATAGTTAACAGACCTGGTATTATGTTCATGATTTGGTAAATATTTCTGGAAGAGATGCTTATTATTATACAAGAAAGTCACACACTCATATATATACAAACCTGTTAATGTGAGGAGACCATGTGTTCTGAAAACTTCTCTGCATGAATCAATCAATTATCCTTAATGCCCTTTTTTGCACAATAAAAGCTGTTGATGCATTCACATTACCACCCCAAAAGAGAATTCCAAATTTCATGATAGAATTGAAATTTGCATGATAACTAATTCGTAGAGCTTTTAAGTCGAGGTACTTTTTTAAAGTTCTAAGCATATAGCAGCAGCTGTTTAGCTTTTTTACTACATAATCAATTTCTTTCTCCCAAGTGAGGTGACAATCCATATAAACACCCAAGAGTTTTGCCTCCGTTGAAATAGGCACCACCTGTGAAAGCAATAAGGCACTATCTGGATAAGGCAGCAGAAATTGTTTTGTTCTAAATAAAACAAAATTTGATTTGTTGGCCTTTAGTATGAGACCATTTCGCTTAAACCATCTTTGTGCAGATATTAGAGAGTGTCTTCCCACATCCAGAGTTCTGTCCATAGTTGTGTCACCAATTAATATATTCGTATCATCAGCGTCAGGTCATTTATGTAAATCACTATTCAGGTCATTTATGTAAATAATAAAGAGAAATGGCCCTATAACACTACCCTGCGGAACACCCAAAACCAAAGGTCTGTCCTCTGAGTAATAGTCACATCCATCCTTACGGATTAAGACCCTCTGCATGCGACCCTTCAGATATGATTCTATCCATCTCAGTGGTGAGCCTCTGACTCCATAGAATTCTAATTTTTTTAACAATATATCATGATTCAGACAGTCGAACGGTTTTTGAGAGATCCAAGAATGAACCCATTGCCACGTTCCTGCTTTCCAGATGATCCACAATCTCATTTACAAAATCAAACACAGCGCTGTTTATAGACTTTCCCGCTAAGAAGGCATGTTGCCTTTCACTAATTAATTTGAAATGATGAAAGAAGATTTATTGGCCTGTAATACTCGGGCAAAGTAGGATCTCCTCTTTTATATAAGGGCTTGACTATGGCTAATTTAAGGTTTGTTGGAAAAATACCCTGTTTAAAAGAATTATTTATTATGTAACATAAAGGGGCAGCAATTTGCTCACAGCCGCATCTAATAAGATTGACAGAAACCTCATCATACCCTGAACTTTTTTTGTTTTTGAGATTATGTATTATTTCCAAAATATCAGAAATGGTTACTGGTGTCAGAAACATGGAATGTGAATTATTTCTTATGTTATGTTCTGAATTTTTTTCAGGTAACTTGCTTACCAGATTTTGTGCTGCTTCAACCATATACTCATTTACATTGTTACTAACAAGATATGGATCACCTGGTATACCAAAGTTCTTTTGTGATTGGTTCTTACCCTTTAATTCATTAACAATCTGCCAAGTGCAATTTGACCTGTTTTCACTATTTAGAATTTTGTTGGCATAATATTCTTTTTTAGATTCTTGTAAAATAATATTGTATTTACACTTACATTTATTATATGCACTCTTGTACCTCTCATTAGCTCTATTCAACACCAAGAGGACATCCAGTTCCCGCTTACATTCTATAACTATTGGCGAGTTATAGTAGTTTTTGTCCTTTGCCCCGAGATGCATATTTTTAACTGGAAAGCAACAGTTAAAAGCAAAAAGAAATTTCCTCATAAATCTCCCCCATTAACAGTCAACATCAAACTCCTCTCCATCAAAAACAGTCTGCCAAGTTTCCTCAGAAAGTAGCCGAGTGAACCAATGCTTACCGTCATTGTTAAAGACTCTACAATTGATAATATTATGTGGTGTTATTCCAGGAACATTAAAAGTCTTCTGACCAGTGTGATCAGATAGATGTGTGTGCAAAATTCTAGCTGTAGCATAATTACAATTTGAACAAATATTATCAATGCAGGATTTGGACGAACCCGCTATTCTGGTAAATTCAAAAATACTGGGAAATACATTAAAAGAAGCCAAAAGAGATAAGAAATTTGCTGAGTCAAGATTACTATGCATTATATCAATATTAAAATCACCTGCCAAAAACAATAAGACATTTTCAGCCACAAGCTTATTTAAAATAATTTCAATTTTTGACAAAAAAAAACATCTGAACACAGACAGCACCACTACCCTAAAATCATTTATACAAATTTCTATAGTCGCACATTCAAAATTAAAATTTTCAGAATACTCAATTAAATCTGACCTTACTTTCCAAGTTATTTCAGTACGAGCATACACAGCAATTTAGACAATTTAGACAATTTATTCATGTTCATAAATTACAAGGTAATTTTTACATAAGTCAAAAATAAGTATATAAATTCTTAAAGCTAGGTAAAAACAAAAGACAGTACTTAAATTTATCACAGCAAAATGGACAGATATTACAAAACATAATGGACGGTCAAAATGTTAAAAAGATGTAGGACAGACATATGTATGTTAAAATAGAGTTTAAAATTGAATTAAGAATAACTGACACTAACACATTAAAATTAGACATTTAAAAACGACTCTGGACCACACTCAAAGAATTCTTGTTCTGAATAAAATGCGTTCCTCAGCAGAATTCTCCCAACCGTGCATTTAAAGGAATTAAGTGGGAGCTCTCTAGCAATTACCGGTAGTTTATTAAAGAATTTCACCGCAATAAACTCTGGCCTTGACTGCGATTTTGAGAGACGGCAGCGGGCAACCCTTAAGTCACTCCCATGGCGAGTGGGGTAATCGTGGATATCATGGTGGCTTTCAAAGAGTTCTATATTACTCCTGACATACATGAGGCACTCATAGATATAAGCAGACGGAAGAGTCAAAATCCGGAACTCGCGAAATGCCCGCCTACAGTCCTCTCTGTAACCCAACCCAGCAACGATTCTTATGGCCCTCCTCTGCAAGGCAAACACCCTAGTTGCAGAGGCAGCTCTACCCCAAGCCAATAGGCTGTAGCAGATGGTGGAATGGAACAGCGCATGATAAGATGTCAGAAGGGTATCCAGAGAAACACATCCTGCCAAGCTTCTCAACAAAAACACAGTGCTTCGGAGTCTCTTGCAAACGGACTCAACATGAACATCCCAGCTAACTTTTGGGTCCAGATGGACTCCCAGAAACTTGACGCTGTCCTCGGCATTCATGCCCTCGCAGTTTCTTAGGGAAAACAGCATTTTTTGGGTCTTATCCATGTTGAGGGATAACTTGTTTGTATCAAACCACAGCCTGGCTTCCGACTGTGCCATGCCCGCCAACTCCTCCGCTACAACCTGGCTCCGGCCGCGGCTCCCGGTATATGTATCATCCGCATATTGGCCACATTTAGCTATGGAATTACACATAGGCAAATCATTCACATACACCAGGAAAAGAAACGGACCCAGGACGGAGCCCTGAGGAACACCAAGATTCAAAACCCTTTCTCCAGACAGTCTACTACCCACTCTAACCATTTGGGGTCGTTTCTCCAGGTATGATCTAAGCAAGGCAATGCTAGCTTCTGAGGATTTGTAGTATGCAAACTTTTTAAGTAGGATTTCACGTGAGACACAGTCAAAAGCCTTACTGAGGTCAAAGAATTGTCCTATACTGTAGTTCCCATCCTCAAAATCATCCAGGATGGTACAGATGAGGTCCAGAACTGCCATGTGCTGCAACTGGCTGTGCCTCTACCAGAGCGAAAACCAAACTGACAATTTGAGAAAAGTACATTAGTCTCAAAAAAGAATGAAATTTGATCCACCACATGCACTTCTCCATCACCTTAGACAAAATTGGAAGTAGGGAAATAGGGCGGTAGTTGGCTACTTCAGTTTTCTCCCACTTTTTAAAGATTGGACTGATTATTGCCCTCTTAAGCACTGCTGGGAAAATACCTGACGAGAAACACTGGTTTATGAGGTTGGTGAGTGGCTTAGCTATTAGGCCCTTAATATGTTTGACAACTTTAACAGAGAAACCAAAAATATCCGTCCTGCTTTTGTTTTTTAGGTTTTGAATTATTTTTAATATTTGCTGTTCAGTAACTTGCTGGAAAGAAAAGCTCACAGACGGAACAGGCAAATTCAGGTATCCCAGAGGATCTCGGTTTGTTTGGGAAATACCATCAACTATATTTGTAGCAATAGTACTAAAATATTCATTGAAATGTTCAGGTGGGATGTCCGGTCCCTGTCTGCTGTTTCCCGAAAGCCCTCTTTGACTATTTATGATAGACCACATACTCTTCACCGGATTCTTTGAGGTCGCAATAAGGTTATCATTTGCATCTTTTTTTTGCCTGTTTTAAAGCTTGGTTATATATATTTTTTAAATTTTTAAGCTTCTCCTTATTTCTTGGAGTCTGATGCTTGTTATAAAAATCCTGCAAAAAGCGTAGTCTTTCTCTCATCTGACGCAATGTGTCTGTAAACCATAAAACTTTATGAGGATCATCCCTTTTTACTTTGTATGTCCCTGCAGGGAATGACTCCAGGAATGCAGATTTGAGGTTCTGAATAAACAGAGAAAATTTGTTCTCAATTGAGAGATCAATATTGTCAACAAAATCCCAACTAACCACACCCACCTCCACCTCAAAACGAGCCAATCCATTCTGAGTAATTGGACGAAAAACCTTCCTCTCCAGTGGCCGCCGTACATCCACAGAATCAACACCCATGTCAAGGTAAATACCCTGACCGCAGTGATCAGACAGACCCACCTGGAGGACCTCAGTACCAATCTCTCTACTCACACAGTTTATAAAGATGTTGTCCAGACAGGCCGTACCCCTCGTTGGGTCATGTATCATCCTCTGAAAGCCATAGCTCTCAAGAAGATCACACAATAAGGCTGAATTTTCATCATTTAAAGTGAAATTGACATTGAAATCTCCTGTCAAGACAACATCTCCACCAAGACCAATCTCCCGTAATGCAGCCTCCAGGGTCTCCAAGAACACCAGAAATGACCCTGATGGAGACCTATACACAGAGATCACACAGAGCCTAAGGGGCCTTATAAGTGAATTGCATAGTTCTATACACTTCTCTATATTAATGCTTAAGACATTTTTGGTTTCATATTTATTTCTAACTACCTCGGCAAGTATCAAGGAACCCCCACCCATGTACTGCTCCCGTGCAGAGAAGGAGCTAAGATCATAGTTGTTAATATGCAATGAGTTTAATTCGTCTTTATTTAGCCAGTGTTCAGTTAACGCTACAATGTCAAAAGTTTTATCTGCAAGAAACGCATCCAATTCATGAGTTTTATTACGAATTGATCTGATATTGACATGAAACACACTAAAGATATTATTTTTATGTACATTTAAAGGAAGGTTAGAATTATTAGGTTGAGAAACCTTGTTACAAACATATGAATTTTTATTGTTACATACCAGTAATTTATTATCAACAACCTTTACGGATCCACTGTAGACTGTGCCTTCATCAGACTCCTTTAAGAGGCTTGAGTCTGATTTAGACGCTGGTAGTTGATAAAATGGTTGATGATTATACCATTGGGCCAAAGTTCTGCATCCATAATAGTGGTTTTGCTTTCTGCTGGAACACCTAGTTTAAAGGAACCGCAATATTTCTCCTTGATTGTTTTAAGTTTATAGCATTGATATCTGTTGTTAGGATAAATTTGTTCCAGGTATTTATTAATGTCTTTTGCCTCTGTTGTGGGATCAAAACCAGATAAGAATATCCACTCTAGCGGCGTTAGACTGGCTGCTTTTATGACACAATTTATATTAGTGCCTAATTTGGGTGTAGGTCTGCCTGTCCTACGGTTTTGCTGCTTATTTTTTCGCGATTTAACCAGTTTCCAGTCATTTTCGGCATTGTTATTGTTTTGTTTACAATTTTTATTTTTTTCTTCTTCTCCATGAGGTCCGGCCCTGGTGGGAGTTCCTTCAACGAAGACGTCATCTGTCAAAGGTGGAGACGATGGCGATATGCCATTCGCCGAAATTGAAGCGCTAACTTCAAGCGGCTGCATTTGTGTCGTGCCGCGTTCTTCATCCAGCTCGGCGACAACTATGACGTCATCGGCATCGTCGCTGCGAGGACCTCTTGCGGCGGATGTTTCACCTTCTTGATCCTCGTCGGGCAATATGGTGGATTTGACTCTACTGCACTTGTTTGCTGTTTTTGGTATGGGTCTTTGTTTACCTTTTTTATCAATTCCAATTTCCACGATTTCCATGGAATTCTCCAATGTTTTGAGCTTCTCTCTCAACAAAGCACAGTTTTCTTCCAGGATTTTGTTCTTGCTTACCATTTCCTTAATCAATCTCTTCAGGTAAGAATTCTCCAAATCATCGTTGTCGTCGACGTCGGTAATGGCGACTTGTTGATCCTTTTCACAGCAATCAAGCCGTGTTTCGTCAATAAACCTGAGTTTATCGTTCCAATCACGTGTGGCACACGATCTATGATATGCTTTTCCACAATTTACGCATATGAAACTACCGAACGATTTTGTTTTGCAGCAAAACTAGTACGTTTTAGTATCAGACTCACTTTTGCGTGCCTTTTTACTTGGCGCCATCTTGAGAAAAAAAGCATAATCACCATGTAGATTTTCTTGTCGATAGTAACACGATGCCAATTCATAGTTCAACAAGTTGTAGCATTTCAATTGTTCCTCAGTTTTCCAGTGCTCTGTAAAGGCCAATGCAACACACTTATGCTCATTCACAAGCAACTGAAGCTGGTCAAGACTATTTCCGATGGTGGATAATGTGGCACTCTTGACTTACTTCGTGTTGGTTGCTTGGATCACACCTTCCCTTGTGGTTGAGCGTCTCTGTAGATTTAGAAAATGGTTCACAATAATACCACTAGGCCATAGCTCGGGTGACATGATCTTCTTTTTTTTTCTGGCAGGAGCCGCTAATTTAAATGTTTTGTTTTCATTTTGAAACATACACAATTTTCCAGGATTTTATCAGTCACAGTGTCTGGTTCAAAACCAGACAAAAAGAACCAAGCAACAGATAGTTCTGTGACATTTTCTTTGATGATTCCCTTCATTGGCTCAGGGCGCTTGGATTTAGGTTTTCTCTTGACTACCTGCCAATCTGATTCTTGGGGTTCCTCTGGGTTTACCTGGACATTTTGTCGGCTTTCAACCTTTTTTGGAATGTTTACTGTTTTTGAGGAAATTTTATTTTGATTTTCGATGAAAACAATGTCTTCAGAGACGTCATATTTTCCGTTTTCTTCTGATTTCCATTCCATAACAGAAATGTCAATATCAGCTGATTCTGACCGATTCGATCGCCGTTTGGCGGTGGCGGCGCTGGCGACTGCAGAAACATCTGCTGATTTCTGTCGGGTACGAGTTCCCGATGTTGCCGGTTGTTTAACGGAAATCTTGGGATTTTGGAGATTTGAGGATTTTGGACTTTGTACCTTCTTGTTAACGGGGATGTTTTCCTCCACTTTTTCCCTCAAATCTTGATACTTAAGCTCTAGGGAGATTTATTTACGGCTTAGCTCTTGGAACATTCCTCTTATTTCCACCAATTCATTTGATTTTTTCAAGATCGTCAGGTTTGAGGTTAGAAGACTCGTCAACCGTTGCATGTTTGCAAACGGCCTTTTAGGCGGCGCTTGCTTGCTGCAAGCACGCTGGATGGAAGAGATGGTCACACTTTTTGCACTTTACACTTGCAACTATTTTTATCGCAGTGAAAACATTTTCATTTTTCAATTTTTAGCGTCCTTATCGTTCGCCATGTTGCCAGCTTCTTATGGCAAAAACAATTGACTACATTTGATGACGTCACTGCAATTTTAATATTAACCAGTAACCCTTCTTATAGGAGGTAATGCCTAAACCAAAAACCAGTAGACCGAGGCTTGAATATTAACGAAAATATTGCATATTTAGACCTGACATACTGTTTTACCTATTCAGTAATTTTTGCGAGGTGTAGGTATATGGAGGGCGGTGGCGGTGGGGGTACTAGCTTAACCAATATGCTCCCCTTATTTAATTCAATAATGTATAAAAAAGTACATGGGATTTTAGTCATGAAATTGTAATATTATGAATTTTGTTCAGTGCTCGAATTAAATTTATAAGGATAGCCTACGAAGTCGTACATCGAATAGATAGATGACAAGGGTGTTTTTTTTTAAATAGCCCACCATCAGACTGCCCCCAACCCATGTCAAGTTATGTTCTTTTGTATATATATTTGTTTGTGTCCGATGTAGATATTACTTTTATTTTTAAGGCTAAAGAATCTTACTGTATATCTGTTTCATAATCATATTTTGTTAAGCATAAATGAAAGTTGTTTAAATTAAGATTTTAAAAATGTCCTTGGCTAAGTTAGTTCAAGCGGATTATGACTAATTTGCAGTGTTACATGCAGTAAAAAGAAAATATTTCTTATTGTGAAGTATGGTGAAATTTTGTATAAGATATTTACGTAATTTTGAAGATATGAAACAGGTATTTATCCATATACTTAAAAAGAAATATACTGCTAAACCGTCATTTGGACAATGAGTGGAAAATGAAGTCAACACTAAAAGACGGGAATATCAATTTTGCATAAGTCTATCTTCGTCGTTCAGGAAGTTGTTTGTGCGCACGCTCTGTACGGAACGTTCTTATTGGTCCGTTTGTCGCGCATTAAACTGGCCGAGGCCGACCCCGACCACGGCCACCTATACAAGGCCATGAAGCAGCAAATCTTGCCCTTCTACTACCTAGTGCTTCCCTATTAATCTTAAAATAAGACAATATGGTATAACTGGACACAAGTTTATTAATTATAAAAATAAATATGAGAAATATAGACATGAAATAAAAATCATATCAAAGATAGGGATAAACTAAAGTTACGAGTAGTAGATGAACGGAATATCTGAATAACATAATTGCTTTGTATTATGCTTGTTGGCTTATAATTTCCATTTTTGATAATATGTATGTATTAATAATATAAACTATGTGATTAGTTAATAACAAATGTGATTACAGTTAAATGAAATATGTAGCCCAAGATCAAAGCAGTTGCAAAAGGCAGTATTTTACGTATAAGTATTCAAGTAGATTTCTCAGAGTAAAACAAGTCACAAAAAATAAAAGGTATATATAGTGTATGGTTTTTTTAGTTAGTTCACCTATTCAGTACCTACTCAAGCACAATCTTTTTAAGTAGCAATAACAGAATACATGATAAAATAAAATGATTAATTAGCTTAAGTCATGTTAAGTAAATCAAATATCACACATATAAATACAAAAAGCAGTGATTTTTCTATGTTGTATAAGTACTGTGAATAAAATGCAAAGCAGTTGTATGAACCAATAAGTATTGCAACAATAAAAGCAAACCGAAGGTTTCGAAGCAGCTCAATTTTACTAGCTGTTCTAGACAGACACTGTTGAATTCTAATCTTCATGCAAGCCATTTTAGTAAAATACAAGTGCTTATCTAGTTAGTTCGCCACATGAACAAGATATACGGCTTTCCGAAGAAATGAGATGCCGCTTGTGCTTGGAGGGCAAAGAAACAATGGAGCATGTTTTATGCTGTCTGGCAATGGAAAGAACCAGACAAGCTCTCCACCCCCAGACAGCTTTCGATTACATGAGAGGGATTAAGCCTCTGGCCTAGTGGAATCTACAGATGTGAGCCACAACAGACCAAGGGTTGCCCAAATACACATACAATTACAAAATACAATAGTTACTAAAGTTACAGTTCTATAGTTGATGTTATATCATCTTCATTTTTATTGCCAATCAAAAATATTTTGGCTTCATGAAGCACTTTATCTAAAGTACTTAATATACTCAACCCGCACGTACTGATAGTTTTATATCAGACTTGTCCGAACACAATGTTTTTTTAATGAACAAATTTCCCACAAACACTTCAAGTCTTCTGATCTGACAGAAACACAGACATTTGCACACTTGGGTACCCTTCAGCTGGTTCATTTAAATAGAAAAAGGACAAGCTTCCTTTTCCTTTCAACTATCCATCCTCGAGTTCATTAATCTTGATATCAGCTTCATGTAGCGCAGTAAAAGATATTGCTTCATTTCGTTGTAAGTAGTTGCTCTATCAAAACTTTCAGCAATAGCCCCTTTCCATTTCTCAACATTCAATCTGATCTTTCTGCGTTTAGTGTGGACATTCTCTTCATCAACTTTACTTAAATATGAAGGACATCTAGGTAGCTTACATGGAATCTCCCACAAGAAACCGTTTCGAAATATAATTATAATATCTACACGTTATAAAATAATTGAAAAAACTGACTGAAAAATATTAATGTAAACAAATAAATCGACCATCAATTTGGTTGTCGTATAGGTGGCCGTGCCCCGACCCGTGTTCCGTTTATCGATCCATCTGTGTCTTATTGTGTCGTGTGATTCGTATCGTATCTTGTGCACATTAAATTGTAATTTCAATTTAAAACTGTTTTTAGACATTTTTATAGTGTTTGTGCTTTGAAAATAAACAGCAAATAAGCATATCCGCTTTAAAAAATAACCTCTGCAAGCGGCAATAATTTAAATCCAATAAACTACCGCCAATCAGGGGGATAACTTTATTGGCTGTTACATATATTTTCAACTAATCACAGAGCGTTTCTAACGATTGCGCAGTATGAACTTACTGAATGACAAAGACCGACTTATGCGAGTTTTAAATAGCTCCGTCTTTTAGTTGTGGCTTCAATTTTTGGTTTGGATTAGCGATATATTAGTTTATATATATATGTATTTATCCCTAGATAGAACGTCCTTTTTGTGTTAGGTTAGAGACATTTAATTTAACAAAAAAAAATTATTTATTGTATTTTTTGACAAATTTTATATTTTTATATTTTAAAGAGCTTTATTTTTATATTTTTCTCTATTTAGGTTAAGATTAGGTTTAGCATTTTTTTTTATTCATTAAGAATTAAAATTTATCATATTATTTTTCTGATATAAAATGCTGAAATGAATTTTTGCAGCTCCATAAGTATATACTCGTTAAACCGTTTTGATATTAAATTTAAATGGTTCTTGGAACCAGAAGCAATAGAGAGAGGAGAAGATTTCCAAGTTGAACAAATAATAGGTCAAGGTGTGATTAAAGTTTAATTATTTGACATAGTGTATACGTGAAAAGTGCTTAAAATGTGACGACCGCATTTTAAACACTTTACTATTTCTTTTACTAAGGAAAATATAATGATATTTGACCATTAGAAATATGCCATGAATTAGTTCAGATTTTGTATAAATTTGTATCTTCTTGATAATACTCATTTTTATTATGTATGTGTGTGAGATTTTTTCTTATGGAAATTTATGTTCCCTTTCAAACGCTGTAAAAGCAACTTATTGTAAACATAAACGGGATATTTCCTTATATGGTAATAGCCATTTTAACTTTAAGAAGCAGGTATGAAAATAATTAAGATATGAAAATAAACTACAGAATCAATTCCTTCTACCAAAAACGTTCGATTGAAAAATCGCGCTTCAGAGCTCGTTCTGTCACAACTACTAATGAAAATAGAGATTTTAGTCAATAAGAAAATTAATGCTCACCTAAGCATAAAAGAGGAGATAGTCGAATTGATCTCACTTTAAAGAAATCTTTATTTTTAAATGCTTTTGAAATTCAGAAAAAAAAATGCAACGGCAAATTTTAAAATATTTTACATATTTGCCATCAAGTTACTGCTGCGGCTGTTGCTTTATAGTGGAAGGCCCTGCACAAAACCGAGCGTATTCGATAGTTACATGTAAATGCCTTAAGTCCTAAATATATCTCGTAATAATGGTTGTGTATATACTTAGGTCAACTTAGATAGAGATAGGTTTTTAAACAATTTTGAAGTCATTCGGCTATACATGGTTGTTAACGTTCAATATAGTATATTGTAAGAACTCTCTTTTTACGACTCAATGGAAAGTTGATCAGCTTTAGCAAACTAAAATTATTTTGTTTATTAACCATATGAATATTATCAATAACAGTAATTTAGAAGGAAAATCATGAAGTAATACTTGCTATGTACATTTTAAATATTTAAATTTTTTTTTGGTAAAATTTTTACTACAGCCAAAAAGTATTTCAATAACGCGAATACCTACTTGCTGTTTATAAATTTTCTTGGAAAAACCCTTTTTCGTTTTTCATTCATTTTAGTGCGATGACAATTTTCCTTTGAAATCTCAATTTGCTAATAAAATATGAAAAATATGTATATATTTTTATTTTTTGTCCAACACCTATTTATGAAATTATAATTTAGTATCAAAAATTTCATTGCTTAGGAAATAGTTTAATAATAAAAATGACTAAATTTATTTTTGTCTTGGGATTTGGTCCTCTTCTGACAAACAAACATGTAGTTTAGTTTTCCAAAACGTAATTAATCCTACAAAAAAGAGGGCAATCCACAACGCAAAATTGGGTACGTAGGTACGTCATACATATAATAAAAAATAACATTATTTCACAGTATAGCATTTCAAAAACACGTACACAATAATTACTCAAAAAGGGAATAAAATTACATTTTTATAAATATACCGACTTTCACAAGGACCTTTATATTGCTAGTGGTCGGTTGTTAATTACGAGTTAAATAGGTAAACAATTTATTGATCTCATATACACACACATATATGTATATGTGATATCATGACACTAAAACGGAAACGGAAATATTATTGATTTAAAAGAACTACAGGTAACACAAATAACTTAAAACAAATAAAACAGACGCAAAGTAAAATGTCAAGACTAGGAGCGATATACAGGGTGTTATTTAAGTACGTGCCCAAATTTCGGGAGGTAACTCTTCGAGTGATTTAAAGACAAAAAGTTTATATTGTAACAAGCAAATTTTGGAGAGGCGACGTGCAAATAGGCGAGGACGTGACAACCCTGGAAAACGAATGGCGCAGGAGTAGAATCAAATCTGTGTTATATAATACGGAGTATATAGATAGATTAGAAATAAGGCGTAGAGATAGTTATTGTACGATAGCAGTCGACTCATGGCGTTATGTAATTATGATAACTGTACTGGCGAAGGTGTATTAGCGAAATAAAACGTGTTACTAAAAACTAATCGTTTACAGATCAGAAGTCGGGATAACCTACGTATTGTGTTATTTGTTGTGGAGAACGGTCAAATACGCGATTTCGGCGAGTTAAATCGCAGTGGCATCTTCTTCTTTTTTTTGTGTGAGTGGCGAGTGGCCAGCTGTGGAAGGAACCGAAATTATCGCTGAAACTTTAATCTATGGAAAAAATTTTTCTAAAGAAGATTTCATTATTCTGTTTCCAGGCTGTGGAAATGCTCCGATTCAAATGAGAGTTTACATGACCTACGAGCATTATCATCTAAGAGTAATCTGATTGTAATTGGTTCGCCGTTTGCGTCAAATCGCAAGGTTTTAAACAATTATATCCATGAATTTAATTCTGTTATTCATGGATTTATTCACAACAATATTGATGATTCTACTTTTTTAACAATGGACAGTTTCATGCACGTTGACGAAAGATCGCAATACGGCGAACCAAGCTTTAATGGTAAGAAACTATTATGTAAGTTTATTAGTTCGCATTTTCTATCTCTCGGTGCTAAAGGTAAAGTTACGCAGTGTATGGGCGCAGATGCTCGGTGCTCTGCTACACAATCAGTACCGGTAGTTTCCTCCCAAGCGTCACAAGACGATAATAGTCTTAATCAGGGTTTTTTAGCATGAATGGGGGTCGCGTAATCACCATCTTGCTTCTCAACATTCAATCAGCAAGAAATAAAATTGATGAGTTGCTTCTCTTTCTAGAGAGCATTAATTGCCCGGATATACTGCTGATAACAGAACATTGGCTTAACGAGCATGAGACTTTCGCTTTGACTAATTATTGTGTACTGTCAAGATACTCTAGGCCGAATTCCATTCATGGAGGCACTATGGTATTGTTAAAGAACGAGTTACTAGATAGAGATATGTTTGAGGCGTATTCGAAGCATAAGCAGTTGAGTCTTGAGAAGGAATTTGAGTTTTCGGTGGTGCACTCGTCTTATTTAAATTTATATGTTATTTGTTTATATCGACCTCCAACTGCTAAGGTCGGTATATTTATTTCTAGGTTGGAAACGCTCATTTCTGGCTTTCCCTTGCATGCACGTGTCGTTTTGGCGGGAGACTTTAATATAAATTTTATGAATAAAAACCACGTTTACTTCCTCTTGATCTCGAATCTGTTGGAATCATTTAATATGCCCATGCATGTGGGGGAACCAACGCGTATAACCAATTTTACTGCTACCATTATTGACTATTTGTGTACTAATGTAGGGTCCGACAATGTTACGTGTTCTGTTCTGGGCGCGGGATTATCCGATCACGAGGCTGTGCTATGTAGTGTGTATGTTTCTTGTGGTAATCTTGAAGCCGCAAAAAAGCGTGGTAGGCGGTTTACACGGCGTAACTATAGTAGGTTCTCTCAACTGTGTGCGGTTGAAAATTGGGATGATATACTGTGCCATGGAGATCCCCTTGAACGCTTTCATCAGAGAGTGGTTAGTATTTTTTATATGGCTTTTCCCCTCAGACTAATTAAAAAAAAGGAAGCGAAAATCATGGATCACTAAAGGTTTAAAAGTGTCTGCAAGGAACATGCGTTTCTTGCATAAAATGCGTAAATACTGCTTGTCTGATGGTGGCTTTATGAGATATTACCTTACCGTAGGTATAGGGGCAAATATAGAAAAACAATAGCTAGAGCAAAGCTTAACTACTTTTCTCGGCGTATTATAAACTCAAAAAATAAACAGAATGAAAGCTGGAAGATTGTTAATGAGTTGAAGGGACGGAATGGAGTCTTATGTCGATCTAGCTTGTCGTGTGACCAGCTAAACACTTTTTATTGTACGATCGCATCTCGGCTGGGTAATGGGATTAACACCAATAGAGATGCGTTGAGTTACCTGCGACATGTATCCCTACAGGAATCATTCTTTTTTCGACCTACTGATGTTGACGAGGTGAGGGACATATTCGCGGATATGAAAAATGCGACTACATCTGGCTGGGATGGCGTGTCGCTCAATGTGTTGAATGAGCTCCCTAACTCCGCACTTTTGACATTAGCGGAAGCCATTAATGCATCCTTTACAACAGGCTTTTTCCCCCATTGCCTTAAAAGAGCTAATGTTGTTCCAATTTTTAAGGGCGGAGATCCTGATGATCCCTCTAGTTTTAGGCCGATATTGTTAATTCCAACTTTAGCCAAGATAGTTGAGAGGCTTGTTAAGGTGAGGCTTGTTCGATACTTGGATGCTATGGGAGTGTTAAGTGAGGCTCAATTCGAGTTTCTCGCATCAAGGAACACCAGCGATGCCATGTTTTCACTGTTGGAGAGTCTTTACCTGCATCTGAATGACAATGACGGTGCTGCGGCGGTATTCTGTGATCTGTCCAAGGCATTTGATTGCGTGAATCACAGAATATTGCTGAGCAAATTGGAATTTTATGGTATCAGAGGTGTGGCTTTGTCATGGTTTACTTCCTATTTATCAAACCGTGTCCAATCTGTCATTGTGGGCATCAAGGGGTCGAGGCTCTTGAATGTCGGATCGGGGGTCCCACATGTTTGCAGACGATATCACGGTGCTTTGGAGCGGGAGGGATCCTGCTTACTTGGGAAGAATTGTAAGTGGGGATCTGTCTGAAATCAAGAAATGGTGCGATGCAAACTATCTGACGCTGAATGTATCGAAGACACACCTGATGATGTTTAGATCCAATGTCCGCGATGTCTACCTCGATTCTGCTCTGGTGACTGGAGTACAGGTGAACAAGTTTTTGGGGATTTATATTGATGAAAGACTGAAATTCGATCAACATATATATAATCTGAATATTAAATTGTCTAGGGGATGTGTCGCATTGAGGGTTATGGTGTCTGAATTGGATCTTGCCATTGTAAGAAATGTATATTTTGCACTCATAGAATCCCATTTACGATATGGTATATGCTTTTGAGGTTCTTGTTCTGACCAATTATTTAACTCAGTCTTTGTCTTACAGAAGCGAGCGCTACGTGTTTTGTGCAGAGCAAATAACAGAGAGTCTTGCAAGCCGCTCTTTATCTCACAAAAAATTTTAACACTTCCGAGTATATTTATTCTGGAGACAGTATGTCTAATACACCGGAAATATAAAAGCCTAATCAATGATGATTCGCGAGCATACCCTACGCGCCGGCCGTATGTAGTCCCTCTTCCGATACCTACTTCATCCCTTACGAAGAACGCATTAATATTTAATGGCAAAAAGCTATTTAACCACCTCCCAGCCAAATTGAGGCAAATTACTGATACAAGGAAGTTTAGAACAAAGGTGAAAAATTTACTTGTTGAGAGAGCCTACTACTCAATTGGAGAATTTTACAGCTGCTCTCAGTGATGTCCGTGCGTTCTCGACAAATTCTTTGTAGTTTTAATTGTATTTTCATGTAGAATTTTTTTATCATTGTGACCATTTGTGGAGAGTTATGGATTTTTACCTGTTCCCGGGGCTTATTGTGGCTTATGGAGTATTGTGAGGAGAGGTTTCTTGACCCCACTGTTTGTTTACTTGCGTTTTGTTTTACTGCCCGACCATATGTATTTTTACCTCCGTGGCATGTCTTTAGTTTTAAGTTTTGAGATTTGTATATGTTTAGCTAAATGTCTTAATAGGCTACTATGTAACGTGGGAGCGCCTACTTGCGAAATAGGTTTTAGGAAAACTACTGTCGACGAATATTTTATGATACTGGTGTTTGTAATTTTATAGTTTGCTACATTGTTTTTGTTTTATTTGTATTACTTTAGTTGTAGTAAAGCTTTGTCTACAAAATGTATATTTTTATGACACTAAAGTATATTTTGATTTGATTTGATATCACAAAAACTCATAACAAAAGGCGGGCGTTTGTTGCTATCCTTGACAGTGGATTGACATTTGGCGATTTTTCAGATATTCACGATAATAAAGAAGTGTGTGCTAATTAATTAGTGATTATTGTAAAAATTGTGGCGTATTTTAACTGTGTTTATTGGCATTGGTGTTTAAAATGCGTTTTTCAAGTGATTTCCTATGGAGGAAGGCAGAAGTGACGAGTTAGAGCTCGATTACGAGTTGGAATTGAGCGACGGTGACCAAGGCGATTCGGCGATGGAAGACGAAACAGTCTCCATGGTACATAAGCTGTTGAAAGGCGGTTTGGCAACTAGTATCCAGCAGATTGTGGCGGCCGAAATGGCAAGGGCGGCGAAGCAAAAGGCGGCCGAAATGGTAAAGGCGACGAAACAAAGGGCGGCCGTTGGTACTGGCGGTATCAAGGGCATCAGAAAAGGCGATAAATCAGGTGAGAGCGCTCCTCAGGCGGTAGCAGAGCATGCTTGTAGCGATAAGGCGGACTCCGCTTGCAGTTTGGGCTGAATGGGGTCAAGGGCAAGGACAGGCGGCGACATTATTGACCCTTTCGATCCTGATAGCCAGGAATGTAACGTAGTCAGGTGATTGAGCAAAATTTATCAGTTGGGCGATATTCATGAATGGTCGAACTATGAGAGAGCGTATTTTATGCAGGCGAAATTGCAAGGCGCAGCAAGGGGCTGGTTTAATCGGCTCGATGAATATGACCTCTCATGGGAAGACTGGAAGGCGGCTCTTAGGAAGGCGTTTCCTAGAGTGCATGACTTTGCTCAGCTGCTCAAGGAGATGATGGCGAGGGTTAAATTGGATGGCGAAACCATAACCCATTATTATCATGATAAAATGGCGTTGCTCGAAAGGTGTAGGCTTTCAGGCACAAAGGCGCTTTCATGTCTGATTGACGGTCTACCTCTCGATCTACAGGCGAATGTGAGGGCATTTGGTTGCTCTTCCCCTGGCGACTTGTATACTGGCTTTCTTTCTTCTTTTGACAGATATCGGCGTCCATCAACCGTTCAATCATTGTGGAAATGGAGGAGCAAGGAAGTCCAGGATCATGCGCAGGCGAGGTCGACGAAGACTTTGCGGTCTTCTGAGGCGATTCTCAAGTTGAGAGGGGCGTTTGGCGAATTTTGAGTACCCAAGGCGTACTATTTCCAACTGCTGGCGTGGGCTGGCGTTTACGAGCAAGGCGTTTGCTGACCTTTTGGCGAGGCGAGGTGTAAAACACCGAGGGCGAAAGGTTAGGTTGAAAGGTGCATGCAAGTGAGTCTGACTGGAGAGGTGCAAAGGGCGAATGGTCAGGTTGAAAAGTGCATGCAAGTGAGTTTAACTGGCGAGGTGCAAATGGCGAATGCTCTGTTGGCGAAAGGCGAGAGCTATGGCGATTTAAGGTCCAAACTTCTTATTGAGATAGCAAAAGGCGAGTGAGAACCTGACAAAGGCGTAAAGTAAAGGTGATATTCAATAAAAGGCGTAAGGTTGCAACCACAGGCGAAACCTTTAGGGTAGGCGATTTGGTGTTATGGCGAATGCACAGATCGATAAGATCTGGTTGATTTACTGGCGAGTTAAATTAGTGAGGGCATTAATTGTTGCAGGATGGCCGAATGTAACAAGCAAATTTTGGAGAGGCGACGTGCAAATAGGCGAGAACGTGACAACCCTGGAAAACGAATGGCGCAGGAGTAGAATCGAATCTGTGTTATATAATACGGAGTATATAGATAGATAAGGCGTAGAGATAGTTATTGTACGATAGCAGAGTCGACTCATGGCGTTATGTAATTATGATAACTGTACTGGCGAAGGTGTATTGGCGAAATAAAACGTGTTACTAAAAACTAATCATTTACAATATACTTACACATAAGTCCGGAAATGCACTGTTTCCAAGAAACAGGGTATCAAATTTAAAAAAAAAATCGTTTTTTTTGTAGAAATCTTGATCTTTTGGTCGATTTTGTTAAAATTTAGCAGTGGTATTTACTGTAGCAAGGAGCTAATTTAGCCCTAATTAGATTAATTATTATAAAGTCCAGTGGCGTCCCGGAAGTCAATCTTCTGGATATTTTTGTAAGCCACTCACTTTTTTAAAAGTTTTATATTTTTTTTCAAATTTAGCCAAAATTTACTCTAGTTAGAAAGAAGAACTACTTGAAGTTTGGCCACGTACTTAAATAATACTGTGATGGTCCGGCCAGGGTACCCGATTTAATTGAAGAAATGTAAAACTTAATTTAATTTTAATCGTTCAAAAAAGTAAATATTGGAAAAGTCATTTACCCTTGGACTATAATTCCAATAATCGGCAGGAAATTCAAAATTCAGTAGACTCGGTTTTAAGCGCGGACTATTTCCACTTAGTTAAGCATTTCGTGCAGATTCTCCCGAAAAGCCTTAAGGTGGATTCTCATGCGTCCGATATCCGACGATACGATGATCCGACAGTGTTTCTAATGGTTAAAATATTCGTCTTCCTATTGGTTGGATTGTCAAGATTTTCGTATCCAAATTTTACAGGCAATTTGACATTTTGCTTCTTCATTTATAAACTAACCCAAAGTAATAGTTCTGAATGAAACACAGGAAGAATTTCCAGAATTTTCATATTCAACGCACAGTTGAGGGACCCAAGAATACATTTTTACCGAAAAATGTACCAGTTGAAGGACAAGCTTCGTACTAGACTGAAATTACCTTAACATAAGTGTAAATCTATTGTTTATTTAATCCTCCTTATTCTCAATGGCAAATCTCTCGCCAGCAAAAATCGATTCACGCACACAATAGGTCTGGAATAATTAATTAATATATTAATATCATAAGTAGATTTTGGAAACTCTCGCTACCTATTCTCAAATAATGCAAATATCTGTCCTTAATGGTTACAGTCTCATTTCCTTTTACAAATTATGGTAAGCTATTACTGTCTTCGATTTTTATAAATGTTCGGAACCCAAAATCTTTTACTTCGATTGATTTGTTAATATGTACTAGCAGACGCAGATGGGATACAAATAACACATTATATAAATAAATAAAACAACTAAAAAGTGAGGTTAAAAAAAACATGATATCGGACAAAAGTTAAAATAATTTTAACTCCATACGACATCGGATGATTTGAAAAATATTAATAATAATATATTTATTTCTTCATAAATTTATAGAAACATTTTCATGATAGCAAGACCAAGAAATAAATTAAAGAAAACCCAGAAGTCCGAAGACCAGTGCGGGCATACTGAATCTTAAAATTAGTCAGTCACTATCTACCATAACAATACCTCAATCTAGACTTTCAAATTTTAAACACCTTGTTTATCAAACAATACACCTACATATCCTTAATCTTACAAAAATCTTACTTCTAACTACTTGGATTTTTACTATTTAGGAATTTTATATAATTCAAACTGTGTAAAAAAAATACAAATAGAAATTACTCTATAAAATTAATCTTGTGACCTAGTTACTATACTTACATAAAATATTTTAACACAAAAAAGGAAATGTTTAACATATACTACAAAAACTCAAAAATTAAAACCTAGCTCAGATGCTGTTAAGACGTCTTTAATTCTAACAAATTAGCAATATCAAGTCTATTTTTACTGGTAATCCACTGTTTTGTTTTCTTTTTAAAGTTATTAATTGTTTTACAGTCCTTGATTTGATTCGGAAGATGCCTGTATATATGTGGCGCTAAGAACCAACCTGACCTCTGTGCATGCGTAGTTGTAACTTTTAAAGACCTAGTTTTACTCTCATATCTGTGTTAATTTTCTTTTTCCATTTATTCGGAGGGGGTTTAGTTTGGGTTAGTCCAGAATACTCAGTTTACCCTGGCTACGTGTTCTCAAAATGCCAACCCTCTAGTTATATTGGAACATGCTTAATTAAATGGGGTTTTACTTAGATAGATAGCCGTTTCAACTTTGATAAGCGTTTCATTTTTTCTGACTTTACCCTCGCGAAAGAAGTTTCACTTCAAAAACCAACGCCCTCCCCTTTTTCATGGCCTGGATCCGCCTCTGTCTCGAATACGTTAATTAGGGTTAGTTTTTGTTAATTTCGGTTAGTATGGGTTAGTTTAGGTTAGTCTGGGTTGGTTTTGTCTAGTTTATGATAGCGAAGAGAAAAGGTCGCGTAGCGCGCTTTTCTTTTTATTTTGGTTAATTAGGGTTAGTTTTGGTTAGTATGGATTTCTTTTGGTTAGTGTAGGTTAGCTTGGATTAGTTTGGGTTAGTTTTTGTTAGTTTTGGTTAGTGTGGGTTAGTTTTGGTTAGGCTCGGTTGGTTTTGCTTAGATTGGAATAGCGGAGAGACAAGCGCGCATAGGTTGATTATGGTTAGCCTGGGTTAGTTTTGGTTAGTCTTGATTAGTTTGTATTAGTCTGGGTTGGTTTTGGTTAGGTTGGGTTAATGCTGGCTAGTTTGGGTTAGTGTTGGTTATTTTGGGTTAGCTGTGGTTGATTTACTGACAAGCGAACGTAGCGCGCATGTCTTTTAAATATATTTCATTTTATGACAAATATACTTGATCTAGGGCTTTTACTGGGAAATGAACAAATTGAGTCGACAGTGTACCGTAAGTAAACTTTTATTACTTATATATACATGTATGGCTAAACAGCCAAGGTTAGTTTTGCTTATTATGAGTTACTTTTGGCCAATCTGGGTTAGTTTGGGTTAGTTTACGTTAGTCTGGACTAGTTTTGTTTAGCTTGGGTTACTTTGCATTAGTCTGAATTAGTTTTGGTTAGTTTGGGTTAGACAAATGGGAGCTTATTTGGTTAGTCTGAGGCATATAAGGAACAAGCGCGCGGTGTGCGCTTGTTTAGTTACTTTCACAAGTTGTTATTCTACTTTATAAAACATGCTCCTGAATTTGGCAATTTGCTTACTTGAAAATCAAGAAGGTTAGCCAAGTCTGACAACATTGCAAGTAAATTGTCATCATTAACGTCATATAGGGAGAGTTTTCGCATTAAAATGTCACTAAACAGCCTCATTTCTGAAATGTCTTTTTCAATTTTTGGCGTCAAAAGTGCTTCATCCGCAATTTTTTTTTCATTAATGTGTTCCATTTGATGTAATCTTTCCATTGAACCCAAAAAATCTTTAAAATCGACAGTGCTTATATAACACCAGACCCTTTTTCGATGTATTCTACGTGTATATTTGTATAGTAGCTGAAGAAAGTTCCAAATTTCTCCGACTCGCGCGCACGATCGTTCGTCATTTCTCCCACTACCCTAACGCACAGAGCGAATAGGAACGGTGACCAATTCTAAAGTTATTTACGCTTCGATATACGATAGTTAAATCGGCCTGTGACAATGTTTATACATCAAAAAATCTATATTCCTTCCCCTTCCATTTATTTATTAGATTGCAATTGAATGAGTGAATTATTATTCAAAAACACATTAGCTGTCTCTCTCTCAAACTGTAAATACGAAATAAATCCATAAGGAAGTATTTATAAATAATTTACGAGTTAAATAGGTATTGCTACTGTCAACAAGACAATTGTTCAAATTTTACTTCACCTCAACTATATATTTAAAATACGACTGATTTCTTCGGGAAATGGAATTTCAGATTTTACAAGCCAGTAGGTTATTTTTTGCTTAGCAGTGTTGGAAATGAGAAATAATTAAATTAGTTCTAAAACTTTATTATTACAAGGTAGAACTACAACATCGAAAACAAAAATAAATAATATATAACAGCTATTTACAATATAATTAACAAAAATATTTTATATTAAATATAAAATGATGAAATATAAAATGCATAAAAAATAACCGGTTTTTCATAACCTCTTTACAATCGAGAGTTTGAATAAATACGATTTCCATGCCCAACTAAAATTAATTTTCAGTTAACAGATTAGGGCTTGTGTTTCCATTTATTATAAACGTATATTGTAAAGAGAATGTTAAAACCCAGGGCCGTAGCTAGGTGTTCTTCATGGGGGGGGGGGGGGGGAGGAAGAAAATGTTGGGTTACACCCCCCCCCCCCCCCGCCCTTATCTACGTGCGTATTAAAACCAATCTACAAATTATAACTATTGCAAAAAACTATGAACTGTTTTAAAAATAACCAACTTTTCTATTAAAAGCGTCTATTCTTTAAAGTTATTATGGGTGCCTCAAATTGCTTTTTGTAAATAAATAGTCATCCATTCTCGTCCTTATACATATAAGATTTTCTTAAAATGGACTACGATTAATTGTGTAATTTTTTGGTATATCTAGAAAATGATAAAATTAAAGATGAACGTATGCGTACTAAAAAAAATCTAGCACGTTTAGGCGAGTTCATCCTCACGTATAAACTCAATAAATGAGAGTCAAATGAAATATTGACTTTGATATACAAAAATAAATTGGGGTTATATCAAATATTATATTATTATCCATAATGTAACACATTTAATACTAAAGGTTCAATATTATTACCTATAAAGTGTGGACATCAACACTTTAACTTCTAAAAGGTTTAGCTTAGATGCATCAAATTTACAAAGAAGTGCTACTTAAAAATCGTTTTGCAACTGACACTAACATGCAAATTAGATACTTTATGTCCGCAGTGTATACAATGCGTCCCATTTTTGAGCTGTGCATGATTATTAGATATTTCTATATTTTCACCTACAAAAGAGTATAAAGTTATACGTGTGCGACAAGCGCTGACATTTACTAACATCCTCTTCAACGACATAAAGCCAGAGTGCCACAAGGTATCCTAAAATGGGCGTGTATCTGCCATCGAAGTAAAAACTATATAATAACCAATTTCTACAAACTTCGTGCGTATTCATAAAGAGATCTTGCTGCAAAAGAATAATCGTCAAAGGACCTTCAAGAAATTATCTAATTCTTAGGGTACAAGCTTCTGCTATACACACATGACTTATTTTATTTTTTAAAGAATATGTGAGAGATAGAAAATGAAAACAATATTAACACATGCAGCTCAAATTTGACCCACATCGTATTGTTTTTTCTGCGGGTTTATAAACACCGTAGCTTAAGATTAAATAGCAGAAAAACACCTTAATGATGCCCACAGAATTAACTAGCACCGTACATCAATATTATCCTGAATATTATTAGAAAGGGCTTACAGTTTTTGTTACATTTAGCAACCTTAATATCATTATTATAAGTAATTTATAACAACAACGATTTTTATGCAAAAGCCTTAGGAATGGACAATTACAATACATCCATAATATATATTCCTTAAAGAAAATTGCTGCCAGACTTCCAGAATATCTTATCAATGTTCAGCACGTAATATGGAACCTGTGTAACATTTAAACATAAAATATATTAAGATAGTAGAAATACAATAATAATTGTTTATATAAACATGTTGGAAATGCCGCGGATGTTCGACCAGAATAATATATTATCCAGCCCGAATATCGGGTATTTTCCATAATAAAATGTCACGTGTAACGTCTTATTGAACTAGTTCTGTAATAATACTAAAAGACTGAGAAGTTAGCAGTACAAAATTCGCGTTCTTGTCGCCTGTGGTATTTCTGCTCAACTTAATACATAAATGTGTGGAGCCTAATTAATAGTTTTTAACTGGAAAATTTACTTACTCATATAATACTTATTTATCTTGCGGGCATTGATTATATACAGATGGTTTTGAATAATAAATTGCTTTATATATAATGAATGGTTATGTTATTGTTGAAATCACATGTATTTAACTAATTTTCAATATTTAATTGCGTTTATTAATAGATTAATTACTTGTAACAATGCGTGATAAAGCAAAAGTACTTAATTGAACAGCAAAAATAAAGACAGTGCATTTGAATGAAAAATAACAAACATTTTAAGTAAAATCGAAACTCTAACCTTAAAACCATGTCTACTTGTTTTCAGTGTAAGAATAGCTGTGTTCACATTGATGCTACTAAAAGCAAGAAAATTAAAGACCTATTTGGAGCCCCCTGTGATTTCTGTAAGAACACAGTATGCAAAGATTGTGCTAAACTTACATCATCAGATATACGAGCAATAATGACCCAGTCTCGTGGTGTCTTAAGCAACTGCCTAATCTAAGCACGGAAGTTAAAACAATAAAAGAAGAAATTAATGAGATAAAAGTTAAAATCGACTTATGCAGAAATTGTAACATAAACAAAAAATCTAAAAAACCAATTGCACAGGTTAACACAAAAAGTAGAAAAAGAACATGAAGTAACTTCCAAACAATTACCGCTGCAGCTTGAATTTAAGCCAACAATCTTAGAGATGCAAGAAAGAGAGAGAAAAAATCAGTCAATATCTTAATATTTGGTGTAGAAGAATCAAAGTCAAACAACAAGAAAATTTGCATAGAAAAGACTCTCAAAAAGCATACCAGGTAATTTCGAAAATCAAGAGCGACATAAAACTCTCGGAATTAAAATTGGCAAGAATTGGGTTCCATGCAGAAAATAAAATGAGACCAATTAAGGTCACTATTTCAACAAAGGAAGAAGCATTCCTAATAGTCAGCCAATGAAATAACACTGGTGTGTACATCAAAAGTGATCAAACTCCTAGTCAAAGAGAATACTTGAAAGGGGAAAATCATAAAGGAATACGAACAATGAAAGGGGCAAGGGGAACAGAACATCCGCATCAAGTATGTAAGCAGTATACCAAGAATAATTCAAAATACTGCTCAAAGCCAAGAGCAGGCAAAAAAACTAAATCACTCTTCTCTAGTTGAAATCACCTTCTGGTATAGTAACAAACAAGCCAACAATAACCCTCTTAACAGAAACTTGGTTGCACGATTAGATACCAGACTCAATGTTACAAATTCCAGGTTACACATCGGAAGGATAGAGATGTTCAGAAAGGTGGGAGTGTTTGTATACTGGTTCAAGATTCGGTATTTGGCCATAGAGTATATTCTATGATTTCGCAGAAATATGCTGCCCCAAATCCTGTCGAGTCCCTCTGGATAGAAATAGTAACTAATAAACAAAGTTTTCCTGTAGCCTGTATATATCGACCAAAATTATCAACAACAGTAGAAATTAATACCGAACTTATCAATATTTTGAAAATAACATTTGATTTGCCGACGCCCACATATGTTTTTGGTGATTTCAACTATCCAGAAACAGATTGGAACAGTTGCAGCATGGATTTTATAATGAACTACAAAGAGATGAATGCTTATCAACTTGTTAATTTTCCCACCAGATTTCGAGGTAATGAAGTGTCGCTTCTTGACTTGGTGATGGTCACTGAATCCAACCTGCTTTTTGACATTCAAGGATATCCACCCCTAAGTATTAGTGCCCACACTGTTATTACGGCAAGGGCATGCAAACCGACATAAAAGGTATTGAAACGAATGTTTTATTCTGCAAACTGTAATACAATCAATGAACACTTGCAACATCAATTGAATAATGGAAAATTAAGTATGTAGCAACCATATCATCCAGCTTTAACCACTTTATATCATGGAAAAGGAAGACAGTTTTCCCAAAAACCCTGGCTCAGCAATAACATTTTTTAAAAACATTGATAAAAAGAGGCAACTGTTGCACAAATATCAATCAAATAAAGCGAAGCAAGCTATCTTAACTGCAGGAGACAAAACAATATTCTTAGGTCTCTGATAAAGCAGGCAATAAAGGAATACGAACATAATTTAGTAGAGTCAGCTAGTAAACACTACTGCGCCTATATAAGTCGCACACTCACTTCCCGATTAAATGGATTTACCCTTCAAAATGAGCAAACCAGTCAGGCTGTGACTGATGAAGATACTGTTGCTGAAATGTTTCCACAGCAGTTTCAAAAGGTCTTCATTCTAGAGGATCGTAACAACCCATCCAGTTTAGACCTTCAAACATTCTCTCAAATGGCACTGGAAACCATTGCATCACACCTGAAAAGGTTGTCAGCTGTAAATTCTCAAAAAACCTCCTCCATATCAGAAAAGGATGAGATTCCTTCCATCTATTTCATTAAATGTGCCTCATGTCTTTCAGAGCCCCTTTCCACTATTATGAATAACATTCTGAGAGAGGGTAATATGCCCAAAAAATGAGTCAGCATGACATTCTCCTTGGAAGGTCAACCTTTACTGATCTGCTATCAAGACTACAGGATTGGACGCTGACCGATGACAATGATGATCCAATTGACGTTTTTTATTTGGACTTTGAGAAGGCTTTTGATAAAGTACACGATTACTCCAGAAGTTAAACCATTATGAAATACGAGGCCAGGCGGATTTTCTTCAGGGAAGAACCTTCCATGTCAGAATAGGTACAGCTTTTTTTCAGGCTTAAGACGTGCTGAGTGGAGTTCCTCAGGGATCAGTGTTGGGACCTTTGTTATTGTTTGGTTTACATCAGCGATCTGCCAAATAACCTAAAGACTAACATCTACTCATTATTTGCAGATGATACAAACTGCTACTGCAATCCGTCCACTCACTCTGATAATCTCCAGGATGACATTCAGGTCAATAAATTTTGGACCTTAACATGGCAAATGCCTCTTAATGACTACAAATGCACCATACTTCACGTTGGGCGTAATCACCCAAAGTATCACCATCTTATTAGGACTGCTGAGGTCAGCGTGGTGGAAGAACAAACGAACTTGGGGATTATTATAACAGAAAACCTTAAATGGGAAACACACATTAATAGCATTATTTAAAAAGCCAACAGCTCGATATACCTTATAAGCAGAGATTTCCAAAATTTGTCTTCCGAAATGATCCTCAAGCTACATAAGTCTTACATAAGACTAAAATATGTTCAGTGTGTGTGGAGTCCATATCAGATGCCCTGGAAAGAGTTCAGCGAAGAATGACTAAACTCCCTATATCATTGCGTGATTTGTCTTGCGAACAGAGACTTGAGAGGCTGAGGCTACCAACACTATATCAAAGAAGGCTTCGTGGTGATCTGATTGAAGCATTCAAAATTATTAATGGCCATTACCAGTGTGATCTGGACATCTTTCAATTTTCCGAAAATCAACAACTGAGAGGCCATAATCAGAAGAAGCTCTGCAAGGAAAGATGCGTCAAACTACTTCGTCAAAACTTTATATCCAACCGAGTGTTGTACAGCTGGAATCGTCTTAGTATAGAGACTATAAACTCAACAACAATTAATTAGTTTAAAAATCGACTCTATCGTGATACGATGAATTGGGAGAATGTTTTCATTCACTATATGCTGTGATAACCTGTGATAGACGTTATATTGTGTTAAAGAAAGCAGTTATGCATTTGAAATAATGCAACAGTTTCATCGGCTCTGCCGCTTACTACTGTCAATCCATAATAATAATAATAATAATAAATATTGTATAAAATCTGAAAGAAACATCTTCTGACGATAGATATATGCTTGTCTTGGATTACAATCGGATAAAATAGTTAAAAGCATATATAATAGTAATTTATTTCTTGTATAATAGTATAATATGACGATACAACCAAGACAAAGATATCGCCATTATAAGAAATGTATACTATTTAACTTAAAACAATTTAATTTAACACAGGTAGATGAAATCATAATTAGATCTTTGAACCCAGAAAATAATATTTTACCATGAGGTACAAAGAGATCAAATGTTCATGAAGATTTATACTACGATAAAAAAATTGGTAGAAAAAAAGCACAATTTGAATGGCAAATAACAAATAAAGGAAATACGATTAAATTATCGTTGATATACATATTTCGGGAGTAGGAATCTCTCTGTCGAAATTTGGGGCTGTGACGTTAAAAACACAATAATTATTCACCAAATTAATAAATAAAAATATTTAGTTTGACTGGTCTTATGTACAAGATATTTTTATAATTTCTTTTTAATACTGCTATTTTAAAATACCTTCTACACACAAAAGAAATATACTTTATACACCAAAGGACTGATCAAAATGCCCTGCTATAATTGTTGTTTTCCTGGTAACACTACCCATTAACTAAGTGAAACCGTGCATTGATCTATTCGGAAATACCTATTTATATAATATATCTGGAATTTAACACGTTTTAAATAAACTTAACAATATATGTTAACACAATCAGGATCTAGACATAATGTAGTCTCAGTGCCGTATTCGATCGTCATTTTTCAAATTATTGTCGTGACTTCTATGTTTTTGACTGCTAGAGGTAGCCTGCATAGGACAACATTTGAAGAACTAAAAATAATAATTAAAAATATATATATAGGATGTCTGGAAATACCGATCGAATAATTTCAGAAGTGATTCTACATAAGAAAACATGAAAATTGTTTCATATGAACCTAGCCCCAACATTTTTTAAAAAATCGGGTTTTAATTAATATCTTACATATCCTTTTAACGTTTTTGTTGAAATTTGGTAGTGTTATCTGTAATAATAAGGGGCTCATTTAACCTTAATTACATTAAAAATATAAGGTCCAGTGGCGTCTCTGGAGGGGGGGAGTGATTATATCGAATATTATTAATACAAAAATACAACATTTTTGCTTCTTGAATTGTTTTCGTATCTTCCTTCGTTTTCGAGAAAAAAATCAAACCCAATTTATTACATTTCCAAACTTTTTTTTAAAAAAATCGGTTTTGTATTAATATCTTAAATATCCATTTATTTATTTTGGTTGAAATTTGGTAGTATTATCTGTAGTAACAAGGGGCTCCTTTAGCCTTAATTAGATTAAAAACATGAAATCCAGTGGCGTCTCGGGAGGCATCATCCCGAATATTATTGACAAAAAAAGTGTGCGCCATTGACTTTTTTTTTTAATTGATTTTTTTTCGTATTAAACAACTAAAAATACAACATTTTTGCTTCTTGAATTGTTTTCGCATCTTGTTTCGTTTTCGAGAAAAAAAAAATTATGACATTTCTTTAGGGCAACAAATTGGGTAACCATTGGAAAAATTCAAGATGGTATCAAATGAGAATGACGCATCACAAGCGCTAGAGGCTAGAAAATGCAAATATTGCAATAAAAATGTAGTAAATAATGCAGTTAAATGTGAATTGTGTTGTGATGGGTATCATGCATCCTGTGCTCTAAGAATTAAAGAACTAACTGTCACAAATGGAAGCGAAAACGTGATAAAATGTCCTGGCTGCTCCAAATGACTTCAACGTATCCTTCGCTGGTAAAGAAAAACGAAGATATACGTATTTTAAAGCTGAAGATAACTAAATTCAATACTTGATAGCAGTTTAGCAAGCTTATGCAAACAATTAACAGAATTTCAAGAAGCAACAATGAGGAATCGAAAACCTAATCAGCAAATATCCCAAGAATTTGCCACAAAAAAAAAACGAGATAAAACGCGGCTGCAACAATGCCAAGCTTCCCCAGTCCAACCGGCAACAGTGTGGTGAAGTAGTTGAAGCTGGTAATGGTAAAGAGAAGGATGACATCTACTCACCGTCTTCATCGCAGTTATCATCATGTAAGGAAAATGAAGAATCACAGACCATAGAAGAATCCAAAACAATCCCCGACGACGTAAATTGTACTAGTAATAGTTCATTATCTGTCAAAAGTGCCAAACGGCTTAACCTCTGAGACTAACGATAAACAAAATGAAAAACACGTGAATAGAAATGAGAATGCTTTTGAAAATAGATCAGATGATGCAGATGGATGGAAACCTGTCCAGCCCAGGAGATCTGCAAAAAGAAATCAGTATCAGCATAGACCCGACCCAATTCATGGTATTGACAAAGAACAATCTGAACTTTTCGCAGTAAAATCGTTCACCTGGCTTTTTCTCTCCGGCCTAGTGAAAAAACAAGTAGTCAAAGTGTGGAGAACTACCTCTCCACAAAAGGAATAAAATAATTTTCTTGTGAGAAAATCAAAACGAGAAAGGATGATTACTGCAGCTCATTTAAGCTGGGAGTTCCTATTGAATGCAAGGAGCAAGTATTGAATGCTGCTTTCTGGCCAAAAGATATACTTATCAATACATGAAGAGGATATAATCTCGAGAGAGGTAATACGTGACTCTCAACCATCAGTTAATATAAGTATTCTACACTACAATGTCCGCTCAATGTGAAACAAGTTGTTAGAACTGGAAGCTTGTCTGGTGAAAGATGTCAGTGTCATAGCTCTCACTGAACACTGGTTGCTGAAGAAGGAGCTCTTGCCTTTTGGGTTACCAGGATATAGGCTCGGAGCATATTTATCAATAGACGAAAGTAGAGGTGGAGGTTCTCTTATTCTACTCAATAATGATTTAAATTTTTAACAGTTTGTTTCATTTGGTTTCTGAAATGCATTGAAATATGTTTTGTATTTATAAAATCTTATAACATTTTTATAACTGTCATTTATAGGTCACCCTACGGGAGCTTTGGCACTTTTTTGGAAAAGCTTGAGAGCATGATGGAAAGGCTTGGAAGTGAAAGAAGGGTTGTCCTAGCGGGTGACTTCAACGTATCCTTCGGTACCGCACAACAAGAGGCTAAGATTGCTATCAAGCTTTGGCTACCAAGCAATGATCACTGAGACTGTCTCGATAACATTTTCTCAAATTTTTCTTTAGATTCCACATGCTCAAAAATTATTGATTTTGGCCTTTCTGATCATGTGGGACAGCTAATGTACTTTCAAACAGTAGACTGTAAAATAAATAATAATAATAGCAAAAAAACTTTTCGCTCTATCACTGAACAGGGTATGTTCACTTTTTATAAAACTGTTGAGTCATACTCGTGGGATTTTTTAAATAATGATATAACGGTCGAAATAAAGGCTGAAATTTTTATAGAGCGGATTCAGGAGGCTCACCTAAAGTCATTCCCTGAAAAAACATATTCAACTAAAAGCAATAAACCCCATAAAGTTCACTGGTTCAATAACACTCTAAAACATGAGGGACCATATTTTCTTTATCAGTGAAATCTCTAGACAGTATGATACTCGAGAAAACAGAAAGGAGTATAAAAAATTCAAAGAAGTCTATAATGATACACTCGGAAGGGATAAGCGTGAAGTGAATGATAGACTAATAACAACTTCCAAAAATCCAACGAAATGGATGTGGCCGATAATCGACAGCCCTAGAGATGAGTATAAAGGTGGAAACACCTTACCAAACATCAGTCTAGATGAATTCAACTCGTATTTAGCACATAATATTATTGATCATACCAATCACTGATGCTGACCCATTAACCTATCTGTCAACTGTAAACCCCCCAAATAACTAATTTTATTTTGATGCAGTCACGTATAATTCTGTTAGAGATGTGATTGATAATCTTAAAAATAAAAATAGCACTGATATTTATGGGCTATCTATTCGTTTCATCAAGATTGTCGGCAGAAAGAGCTGTGATTTTCGGTGTTCCTCAAGGCTCACTTCTGGGCCCAATCTTATTTTTGATTTATATTAACGATCTATCATTAAATTAGGGACCGTCTAAGTACACTCTCTTTGCCGATGACACCACCATATCCCTGCGAGGTTCTCATCTAGCGACTGTCGAGTTGGAGGCCTAGTCGGAGGCTGAAGAGTGGTTTAAAGCCAATAAGCTCATGTTGAACAGAGACAAGAACCCCTATAGCTGTGTTTCCGGGGAAACACTGTAAGTTGCATATTATGCACTCTTTCATTAGGTTTGTTCTAGCAGCGATTTCAAACGGTTCCAAACCGTACGGAGTTTGCGCATAGCGATATAAGCGACGCTTATATCGTTATGCGCAAACTCCGGATGGTTTGAAACCGTTTGAAATCGCTGCTAGAACAAACCTATCATTTTATGGCTTACGGGGTGGTTGCTTGGGAAGGAGCGCCAGAAGCTAGCAGAATTTTCGGACTTCAACGTAGTGGTTTGAAATGCAGGGAGGACTGCAGGTTAGCCTTCAGGAATCATAAAATATTAACATTTCCTTGTCTGTACATACTAGAATGTGACTTATATTTAAAAAAAAATGAAGATGAATTTTTGACACATACAGAGACTCACGACCATGATACCAGATCTCGCCATAATCTAGTGCTTTCACGCAGACGGCTAAAAAAGTGCCAGGGTCACCCGAATTGCATAGCTGTTAAACTTTTCAACAAGATACCCCTCATTGTTAGACGGCTGCCTTTGCGTTCATTCAGAAAAAAGGTTAAAATTCTTTTAGTAGATCTATTTTTATAGTGTCTAGAAATTTCTGATCTCTGATACTGTTCTGGAATAGCTACTGATAATAATGATTGTGATATATTGTCCAAATACAGACTGATTTATTGCCTCTGATTTTAATGTGTTGTAAAAGTCTATTAATGTTTTGGTGTGTGTGCACTAACTATACATGTATTTTTATTCTAATTTCAATTTAGTACGTAAGTTAATTATAATTAATTATTATATCTGTATTTTTTCAATATGACGTGTGCAAAAATACAATGTATTTCCTGGCATTAATAAATTATGATTATGAAATTACGATTATGATTATTTTTCTGGAAATCAATGGTTTATTCTATTCATTCTATCTATAGTAATTTATTGCAACCGTTAACTTTTTTCTTTCTTTTTGTCTCATATCGGGATGTAATAAAGATTTATTTTTTTTCTCTGTGATTGAAAAATCTATATAATAATTTATTATAACAATTTCTATGACTAGAATAAACCATTGATTTCTAGAAAAATAATGGTTATCCACCAGCTTTTGATGTAGAATTTGTTGCCCTAAAAAAATGTAATAAACTGGTTTTTTTTTCGAAAACTAAGCAAGATACGAAAATAATTCAAGAAGCAAATTGTTGTATTTTCAGTTGCTTAATACGAAAAAAATATAAAAAGTTAAAAATAGTCAGTGGTACACTTTTTTTTTGTCAATAATATTCGGTCTGATGTCTTCCCGGACGCTACTGGATTTCATATTTTTAATATAATTAAGGCTAAATGAGCATCTTATTATTACAGATAATACTACCAAATTTCAACAAAATCGGTAAAAGCATATTTAAGATATTAATAAAAAAAAATCGATTCAAAAAAAAAGGTTGGAAATGTAATAATTTGGTTTATTTTTTTTTTCTCGAAAACGAAGCAAAATACAAAAACAATTAAAAAAGCAAAAATGTATTTTTAGTTGCTTAATACGAAAAAAATATAAAATGTATAAAAAAAGCCAGTGGCGCACATTTTTTTGTTAATAATATTCGGTATGACGCCCCCGGGACGCCACTGGGATTTATATTTTTAATCTAATTAAGGCCAAATGAGCCCCTTATTACTACAGACGACACTACCAAATTGCAACAAAATAAGTAAATGGATATTTAAGATATCAATAAAAAACAGATTTTTTTTTTTAAAGTTTGACACCCAATATTCTGGAAATTATGCATTTCCGGATCCAGGTTCATATGAAAACATTTTAATGTTTTCTTATGTAAAATCACTCCTGAAATTATTCGAACGGTATTTCCGAACACCCTGTATATTATAATCTCTCATAATTATTCATAGGTCCAAAATTAATCCACATTGAACTTTGCTAAACATTAGCCTAGCCTCATTCAATGCCCGCTGACAAAATTGAATCTAATAAATGATTGTTTTTATAGTGGAAGCAGGTTGAGGTGTTTTTCAAAACTAAAAATGAATGAATATTCAGAGTTGGAAATAGAAATAGTATGATACTATACATCATTAAAATTACTGCTTTTTATTTATGTTTTAGGATGCAAGCGTGTACTAGTAAAAACACCTCACCGTAAATGTTGAGCGTTGCGCCGGCCAGTCTAGACGTTAAACCTAGTCTCAGACCCGTCGGCCAACATCAAAGTGACCGTGCGATTGTTGATCCAAATCAGCCGAGCTAGTCGCATCGGGTTCAGACGAGCCACGTCAGCGATCGGTGCAGTGCTGTACGATTTCACGTTCTTGGTCTGCGCCTGGCCCAGACCGAACATACCTGCACAAAGACAATTAAATATTTTGATAACAACGTATCTTGTGCTTCAGATAATATTTTAAGCAATTCACAATTTACAAAGAAAAACGCAACTTAGAATAGAAGGTATGCATGTGAACAATAAATAAGTGCATAATGTTCTATATTGTTGTGGAAGAGTCATGTCTACTAGACAAATTGTTGCCTATTAGTCCACCTCAGTTGTAGGCTTCTTGAATAAGGCCGCTTCAGCTCTCGTCCCAGGGGTAAATCGGGTAAGTGCTAGTTTAGTGGCCCTAACGAAGCTGAAAAACCTAAAAGAACTGGAAACTGCTCGACGTTTCAAGGAACAAATCTACCCCCGTTGTCAAAAACGAAAAATCTAAAAATTAAAAAAAAAAATTAGTAAATGGAATTATTATTATTATTATTATTTCCTTTCCATTTTCTCAGGTGTTTCCTGGTTCTTCAAGTGGGATACGGGTTATCACCAAGCACTCCCATCTATTCTTGACTCAAAAATCTTTTCACGATTCTCGTGGTGTTCAGAACAACAGCTTTCTGCATCAGGAAGAGGATGTTTCTTTGTATTCCCAACGTTTCCAACCTCCTGTGTAGCTCCTTCGGCATAATTCCAGTGGCTGAGATGACGATCGGAACAATTGTGACTTTGTTCAACTTCCACATCTTCTTTAGCTCGTCCGTTCTGTGTATTTGCGTTTCTTCTCTGCGATGGTTGCAAGGATGTTGTGTGTGTTGAGTACAGCGATGTTCGCAATGATGGCTTCCTTCGTCTCTTTGTATCTCACGATGATGTCCGGCTCGTTGTACGGTACGCAGCGATCAGTGATGATGGACCTGTCATAGTAAATGGTGTACTGTTTGGTGTCGTTGACAGGCTTCGGCTCGTATTTGTAGTACGGGAGCTTAGGATTATCTGTGATGACTCCTAGCTTGTGGCATATGTCTTGATGGATGATTGCTGCAACCTGATTGTGCCGATGTAGATAGTCGGTTTGTGCTAGTAGACTGCAGGCTGCTGTGACCTGTTGGACGGTCTCAGGTTTTTCTTGACATTTCCTACATCGGTCGTCTTTGACTTTAGGATCCTTGACAATATGCTTCCGGTAGTTCCTCGTATTTACCACTTGGTCCTGAATTGCAATCATAAACCCCTCCGTCTCAGGAAAAAGTTCCCCAGCCTTCAACCACGCGTTTGATGCTTGTTTATCAACATAGGGTTGGTCCAGGTCATAGGGGTGTCTTCCGTGGAGGGTCTTACTACGCCATTCTCGGTGTTTCTCGTCATTGCTGTGCACTTTCTCATTCTCTTGCGCAACTTCATTTGTCAGGTTGAGTGGCGTATATTTGTTATCAGTTTTGCACACACTTTTATGTAGTGGTGATGTGGTCTTTCTTTGATGGAAGTATGTTCTTAGCAGTTTGATTTGCTTATTGTGTAAGTTCTTGATATCAATCAACCCGCGTCCTCCTTCTTTTCTTTTCAGTGTCATTCGTAGGGTTAGATTTGGGGTGGTGTTTTCTATGTTTTGTCATTTCAGTTCTTGTTTTTCTCATGATGTTCTCGAGGTCTGTTGCTGTCCACGTTATTATTCCAAATGAGTATGTGAGTATGGGAAGTGCCCAGGTGTTGAGGGCTTTCACCAAGTTCTTGCTATTTAGTTCAGTTTGGCAGACCTTTTTAACTCTTGTGAGATACTCTTTCATCAGCTCCCCTTTGGTTTTCGTCTGCTCGATTAGTTTTGCTTGTTCATACTCTAAATACTTATATATGTCCTCTTCTCTTATTGCTTCTATCAGTTCTACACTTCCCAATTCTATCCCTTGTCCTCTGGTTTTTCCTTTCTCTATGTTAATAATCTTGCATTTGTCCAGTCCGAAATTCATACTTATATCTTTGGTGAACATCTTAACTAGCATGGTGAGCTCTTTAAGTTGGTCGTGGCTTGGTGCATACAGTTTGAGATCGTCCATGTATAGCTGATGTGAGATGGTGTGTTCCTGTTGGTTGTTCTTCAGTGTATAACCTATTCTTGTCCTATTTATCATGTTTGAAAGGGGGTTCAGGGCGATGCAAAACCATAGAGGGCTTAATGAATCCCCTTGATAGATTCCTCGGTTGATTTTGATCTCTAGGGTTGTTATGTGTTTTTCTTTCGTTCTTAGTTGTATCACTGTTCTCCACGTTTTCATCAGGTGTTTTAGGATATTTCTCATCTTACAGCTCTTATCCGTACAGCTCTAGGACTTTGATTAACCATGAATGAGGTACACTATCGTAGGCTTTCTGGTAGTGCACATAACAGCAGGATAACTTCTTCTGTTTCTTTTTCACATCATTGAGGATGATGGAATCAATGATGAGTTGTTCCTTGCATCCTTTAAATCCTATTATTATTATTATTATCGAAGTCTTTGGCTTTTACTTAAATCACTGTTCTTGTCACAATCTGTCGATTGGTTGGCAGGGAACTAGAAATATTGTACCACAGTGTTATCGGTTCTTGCCTAAAATATATTATTTTGGCAGACTTCTTTATTTTCTATATGACAATGACATTATTATTATTCTTAACACCTATCATCGGCTACTACACTTTTTCGCAGATACCTATTTTTCGATACCTCCACCTAGCAAAGGTAACATTACTAATAGAAATAACATTTTCCCCCGCAGTAATTGTTCCTAGAACAATTACTGTTCAACATTAATTTTACATATTTTACTTGCTGGTCTTCTTAATATATGGCCATTTGCTAATTTCACATCTACTATACGTATTCTTCCATCTTTAGCTGGATAAGTATGAATAATTCGACCCTTAGGCCAAACATTTCGTGGACCGTCAGGATCTACTATAATAACAACTTCTCCCTCCTCTCCATTTTCTTTCTTGATGCCATTTTGTCCTTTTCAACAAAACGGGCATTACATTTTCGAGTCTTCCTTTTAATCTAATTATCCCGTGTTTGTCAAGTTCTGATGATAATGTCCAAAGTCGACTATTTTTCTGAACGCAATTTTTAGTTTGAAGATATTTTATTTCTTCCGAAAAACAGCTGAATCTTTTTAAATAATAGTACTTCCGCTTCTTGTAGTTCATCCTTTCCTGAAACATCTTGGTTGATTTTTTTTTACAATTCTTTATGAATCTCAGCATATAAGCGGTGCTACGTCTTAATCTGTTCCATTTTGAAAATCTTTGTGGATCAGGTATCTCAGGATTTTCTTTAATTGAAGTCATTAAAACAATATCTGTTTTGTATTCCATTGCGTCACAATCTATAGTGTTATCTGTTAAACTTTCTTGAGGCCAATTATGAGAATCCTCTTTTAAGAATTTAGGTCCAGATAACCATATACCATTCTTCGTATTATCCAGCTCCTTGTTCTTTTTTGTTTCATCTGCTCGATTTAGTTTTGATGGTACACATCTCCATTGTGTTGAGTTAGATAAATCTTGAATTTCGCCAAGTCTCTGAGCTACGAACACTTTAAAACATCTTCTCTCAGATCTGATCCAATATAGTACTGTTTTCGCATCCGTCCAATTGAAAATGTTTAAAATATTTAATTTCATATTTTCTTTCAGAAAACTTCCTATTCTGGCACCCAGTAATGCGCCCTGTAATTCTAAGTGTGGTATACTTAAAGGTTTTAATAGAGCCACACGTTCTTTAGAAGTTACAAATGCCACTTGAATCTGAGTGTATATGTGTACTCTAAGATAAGCTACTGCACAAGATGACTGAAGCGTCTGTAAAAATATGAAGTTGTACTATACCTTTATGTCGATCTAGGGTAAAATATTGTCTAGGTATTTTAAATTTAAAAATACTTTTTAAATTTTCAAGCCAAACAATCCATTTTTCATATAAAGTATTTGGAATTTCATCATCCCATCCCAAATTGTTCTGGAAAGTTTCTTGTATTAGAATTTTTCCTCGAATCAAAATATTTGTTAGAAATCCCAAAGGGTCAAAAACTGACATTACCTCAGTCTCTAGGCCTGTTTTTGAATGCTAGGATGGTTTCTTCATTGAGGGCATTCCACCAGTACACAACACGGTTTGGCAGGAAGTTGTTTCACATCAGGTAGGAGCATTTCCCTTTTTTCAATTTTTTGAGTATCCTTTGAGTTCATTAGTATTTAAAATGAAGACATTCAGATTGAAGACCTAGCAGTAGTCGTTATTTAGGATTTGAATATTTCGATTAAGTCTTCCCTGTCTCTTCTTTCTCTGAGTGTTGTTAGCCCAAACACTACAACACGTTCTTCGTCAGGGGTGTTTGCTAGAGAGCAGCATGCCTCTATGTCCTTGGAGTAATAGGGATGCCACACTGCATGAGCATATTCAAGCTTGGGTCTAACATATGTTTTGCAAATTTTATTCATGAACTCTGGTGTTTTGTTGAAGGACGCTCTTTGTATTAGGTAAATAAATTTAAAGTAAAGTTGTAGAAGTGATTGTCTTCACTGTCTAATGTGTAATTTTCATATATGACTTTGGCTTGACGAATTCTTGCTTTGTTTGTTGTTCTGTTGCCTGTAAGAATTATAGCTTTCTTCTGTCTTGTTTCCCGATATTTGCCCCAAATCTTCCTATTCTTGTCTATTTCCCTGAAGATTTCAAAGATTACCCATGGGTTTTTTGTATTCACCTTGCAGCGTCTATGTGAAAAGTGCAGATTATTTAAAACAGTAAAAGGCTCGTGCACTTGTCAAGTTTCAAATTGACTTTGAAAACGTGACAAGAATAATGTCATATATCATTTAATTACTGGTCTGTTACGTTAGTGGGATAATGAGATGTTATTAGGTAAATAATTGATGCGTTTTTGAGGTGCTATATATCGAAATTTTGGTATTATGTGTAGGAAGAATTCAATGATTATTGTTTAGAGATTTAGAGTTATTTCAGCTTCCGTTAATTTTAAGAACACCTGGTTGCCTTTGCTAAAAACTGAAGTTAATAAGGGACACTGGATCAGCTTCGTTACGGTCACTAAACTAGCACTTGTGCTGTTTACACCCCAAGGCCAAAGCCGAAGCGGCCTTATTCAAAAAGCCTACAACTGAGATGGAGTAATGGGCAACAATTCGTCTGATAAAAATAAATAAGCGAATATTCAAGTATATCATAAATTTTCATTTTCTTCTCACCAGTGCTGGTTTGCCAGAAACTGAGCTTGTTCTCCGAGCACGCGTAGCTGACCAGGAACTTGCCGTCCGGACTGAATGCGCAGGCCGTCACTGGACCCGAATGCGCCGAAATAGTCGTGTACTTCCCTTGTCGCAACTCGTAGATGGTTAGCGAGCCGCTGTTCGACCCCACTGCAACATAAAAATTAAAATGTATTAAATGAAAACTTTAGTACAAGAAAACAACAATTGGAAACCGAGTTTGTCATTCGGTACGAGACGATAAACCCCATATAGAATATAGATAAATGCTGGCAAAAGAGATATAAATTTAAAACGAAAATTAAGGTTTATCCGAATTTCAATATATTTTTCCAATATCCAATGTTACATGTCTTGAGTTGATATGATCATTTTACAAAAAAATACTTTTCGTTTTATCCTATTACCTCAAAGACATATGCATTGACTTCTTTCTAGAAAGCACATTCGAGATAATATGTGTTTACGTCGGTTGAGAGAAATAATTGCAACTTACCTTCTGTTGTCGATTTTATATAGAAAAAAAAATGCTCTTTCATACATTCTTAGTCACCTACAATACCCAATTTCAACGGCATCATCAAACTAACTTGGTACAGAACACATTCAACTACACCCATTTCAAAAAACATCTAGTATGAATTTACCTGCTATACGTCTGGTAGCTGGACAATGTGAAACTTGATTGAATTTACACACTGCTGGAAATACCTCCTGAAGGCCTTTGTTCTTCAACTGACTAGGATCCAAACAATGGAGGATTATATCCATCAGCTATGAGGGAATAAAGTATAAAGAAGAATGTATCAGTGAAAGGTGTAACATGTAGCCTACTATACAGTGCGTCCGTAAAGTATGGAATAAATTCATTATCTCGTAAACCTCAATTTTTTTTAAAATCGCTCGGACCCGTCGATTTTGTTTTTCGATCGCGCATATTCTGACATAAAATGTAGATATACAGGGTGTTCCAAATTAGAGCGACAGAAAAAATATTTTTTTATTAAATGGAACCCCCTGTATATTATTG
>MU182631.1:0-15466 GCA_016904865.1 Pissodes strobi | reverse complement strand
TGATGTTATGATTATATAACACTTGATATGGATTTTAAAGCCAAGAATATGTTTTTGTGAGTGAGGCAGTTGATAGTTAGATTTAAAACGTAGAACTTGAATAAAATACTGTAGGTAGTTAAATAGTGATTTTCTTTTGCCCTAATAATCCAATAAGATGGAAAACAAACTGGGATATGCCGAAGTAAATTAAGATTAAAATTGTTGTGATGGGTTTGTACTGATTTTGTTGACAATCAATCAAACTGCTCATTTAGTGCCAAATTTATGTATGTTACATAAATGCCTAAATGTTTTAAAGAGTAGAAAAAGTAAATTTAATCTTTCTGAAGCTACCGAGGCAAAGTAAGTATCTCAAAGTTATAAAGTGGCGCCCAACGTGGGGCGTTATGTTTAGTTAATTTTAAAACTGTGTTTATTCGTAAACAAATTAACATAATCAAATGATGCCCTTATATTGATATTGTCGGTTTAGATGGAAAACAAACTGGGATATGCCAAAGTAATTATTTATTTTTAATATAAAACTTTATTTCAATATATAAAATACATTTTAACTTAACTCTAGTTCTCTATTGTATGTCATACATTCGAAGATTAAAATTGTTGTGATGGGTTTGTACTGATTTTGTTGGCAATCAATCAAACTGCTCATTTAGTGCCAAATTTATGTATGTTACACAAATGCTTAAATGTTTTGAGGAGTAGAAAAAGTAAATTTTATCTTTCAGAAGCTACCGAGGTAAAGTAAGTCTCTCAAAGTTACGCCCAACGTGGGGCGTTATATTTAGTTAATTTTAAAATTCTGTTTATTCGTAAACAAATCAACATCATCAAATGATGCCCTTATATTGATTGTCGATTTAGATGAAAAACAAACTGGGATATGCCGAAGTAAATTAAGATTAAAATTGTTGTGATGGGTTTGTACTGATTTTGTTGGCAATCAATCAAACTGCTCATTTAGTGCCATATTTATGAATGTTACACAATTGCCTAAATGTTTTAAAGAGTAGAAAAAGTAAATTTAGTCTCTGAAGCTACCGAGGCAAGATAGGTCTCTCAAAGGTATAAAGTGGCGCCCAACGTGGGGCGTTGTTTAGCCATAATCCAAATCTTAAATTTTTCTGGGACTACTCTAGTAAATGGCTTGTAGTTTATCAATATTTCGCTCACATTTATTATGCTATTCGATAATTAGATTCTAGTTCAAAAGAATCATATCTGTAAATGACTTAGAGTGTCCATACTGTGATAAATAAATAAATAAATGGTTACCTGGACCAGAAGATCGCTCATCTCGGTTTGCATTTTCTCAATTAACAACTCGACTCCCCTGAGAATTTCAGGCTTCGCCTTATGCAACACGTTGTTACTCATGTTGATATTCAGCGTCTGTGCGTTTTGTTGCATGGCGTTGTACCGCGCTACTTCCTTAGCCATGGTGGTAATAAAAGCTGCTGGCCTATAACAAAAACTATCATATAAATCTGGACAACGCTGTGGCTAACTGGACTGATGAAGTTAAGCACCTTGGTCTTATTATGGGCAGCAAACTCATATATAATGGGTATCAGCGGTTTTATCACAAACTAAAGCAAATTTAGGAATATAAAAATATTTTGACGCTAGAAGCAAAGAAACTACTTACTGAAACTTTAGTTCTTTCCATACCGGGATATCGCAATGTTGTGTATGGACCATTTTTTACGAATTTTAATAAGTATAGACTGCTAAAAGTACAGAATTCTTATGCTAGGTTTGGGTTAGTGGTCTGTCGCGGAGAGGTCATGTGTGACAGCATGTGGCTGAGATTTTTAAGTGTAATATGGCTCAAAGAAATTATGCTCAAATGTGCACTTTTATACATGAATCTTAGTTTATTTATTTATTGGTGCTAAAAAGTACACAATACTCATACAAGTCAATTCAATAAGTAATCAAAAAAGTAAAATATAATAAAAAACAAACTTACTACGAGAGCTAAGACATAAAAAAAGATTAAAAGTAACAATACAGCCAAGCTTCAACACACAAAACAACTCACGCTGTTGATCACAGAAGGTTATCAAAACTGGACCGAAGACAGCCCTCGAATGAAAAGAAAGAATTTTTAATCAAAAATTCTTCGATTTTCCGCTTAAATGAATTAAACCGCAGATCCTTGACGCAGACAGGCAGGGCATTAAAGAATTTGATTTCGTTGTAGGACACCAAGGAGTTGTTATTTCTAGTGTAGGGTTGATGAGTATCAGCATGAGTCATAAACCTGGAAAGGTTTTCCTGACAATTTATACTATTCGAGCTTCTGAAGAAGTATATTATGCTCTACACAATCAAAAGTCTTTGACAAATCATGAAATGTGGCATGTGAGTGTAGGCCACTCTTAAAGCCCTCAAGAATCTTCTCACACAAATCCCTGACTGCCAAGCCAGTGGAGCGTCTTTGCATAAACCCATGCTGCCTCCTGTAAAACAGTGCATTTTGTTCAAAATATTCCTTAATCTAAATCTGCCGCTGAGCATCTGGTGGTGTTCTTTGATTTGGATTTGAGTTCAAAACATCTCATGTAAGCATCAATCAGGGAATCAACAAAAGAAAGATCAACATCAACAGTACTGCCTAACTGATTGTCTCCACCAGATTATAAAAATTCAACAAATCCCACTCTGTAATAGGACCATAGCAGATACATACTGCATCACCCACCCCGGAAGACCCCTCATTGAATTGAAAGGTAATTCCCAGGTGATCTGACAGAGACACATCACTGATGATGGTTTTATAATTGGGGCTCGGAACATTTGTAAATATATTGTCCAGACAATTCGTACCCCTTGTAGCCCCCTTATTTGCTGGATATAGTCCAAAACCGGAGAAGAGGTAGACAACACTCCGAGATTGACCATGGTCTAAGTTAAACTTAACATTAAAGTCACCAGTAATGATGTATTTTTGTTAAAGGCCAAGCTACCCAGAAAACCATCCAGGCCACGCAGAAAACTTTCAAACTAACCCAATGGAGATCTATAGATGGTATATATGAAAGACTCACCACACCTGATCCCAGCAAGCTCAAAATCTAGCTCACAAACAACTCTCTGGGGCAAAATATTGACTGGCATGCATTGTGCTGTGTCCCGTGCATAAATGCACACCCCTCCATGAGCCCTGCTTGTCCTGCAAAATTTGAAGACAAGATTAAAGAAAGCTCTGTCTATATGTTAGCATATGTTACTGCTTTTTGTTGAAAAATTGGCGCCGCCGCCCGCTTGTTTAAAAATCTTCTTGCAACCACACCTGCAGGCCAGACCTGAGAGTCCAGGACACGGGACTCAACGCCAAAGTTAACTCCAACTTTGAAAAACTTAACTTGGTCATTTGATGGATGCGGATTTCTTGATTGGTTCTGCTATCTTGCGAAAATTTTAGCGTAGATGGTTTGGGAGATACGATCTTCAGCGGCAAACCGTCTCTCTGATTTATAACAGTAAAGTAAAGTAAAGTAAAGTAAAGTATCTCTTTATTTTCCTATTGACAATTATACAATTGTATGGAACACGTCATATTTAAAAAGGTACATAGGTACAAAAGTTAAAACAAAAAACAAAAGAAAGGAGTATAGTACATAGCATATTTGCTATTTGGTCTTAAAAATAAATTAAAATAAAACCTCAACTAATTAAATAAAATATATAACGATTGAAAAAAACATAAATACTAGACAAACAAACAATGTAGATAAAAATGTTACTCAAAATACTCTTCCAGCGAATATAAGACTTTGCTATTCAAAAACCTTTTTAGTCTACTTTTAAATATACTAATACTTTCTGCTGATCTTATATCTGCTGGTAGTCTCATAAAAACCCTAACACTAAACGTATTCGGTAGCTTCATACCTATACTACTACTTCTAAAAGGAATAACATAATTATTTTCATTTCTTGTATTTCTGTGGTGTACCTCAAAATGAGATTTATATTTATTTTTATTTCTATAGAAGTAAACTGACATTTCATATATTAATAAATCAAATAACGTTAATAAATTCAATGATCTAAAAATGTCTTTACAAGAATGTGTTTGTGGTACACCAACCATACTTCTTATTACTCGCTTTTGAGCAATAAATACATCTTTCGCCTCTGAAGAAGTACCCCAGAAGCACAACCCATACCGTAGTATACTGTCAATCTTTCCATAGTAGACCGAAACTAATTGATTCAAAGAAAGAACCAGTCTTAAATTTCTAAATAAATAGCAGCTTTTGTGAAGAATAGAAATAATTTTTGAGCACTGATCCTTCCAGTTGAGGTGTTTGTCAATGATGATCCCCAAGAAGTTAACTGAATCAGCAGTCTTAACACTGCCACTGCTCACATTTATATCTATTGACAGATCATTCCGGTTTTGAGGATGGTGAAATCTTATATAACTGGTTTTATCAACATTTAAAAACAGTGAGTTATTTGAGAACCAATTAGACAAATTCGCCATAATATTATTGCATTTATTTTCAAGGCATACTGTGTTACAGTCACTCGTTACAAAACCAGAATCATCCGCAAATTTTACCAAACTACACTCATCAACACATTTATTTATATTATTATTAATTGCATCTAAGTATACAATAAAAAAGATAGGACCCAACACAGTCCCCTGAGGAACACCCAAATCCACAGTAGCATACTCTGAATTCACACCTTCTACACATACATACTGTTTCCGTTGTTTCAGGAATGATTCTGTCCACTTTAAAGGAGTACCTCTAATACCAATTTTAAAAAATCTTTGCAAAAGCAAATCTTGATCCACACAATCAAACGCTCGACTAAGGTCACAAAAAACTCCAGCCGGACATTCACCATCTTCCATGTGGGAGACGATCTTACTTACTATCAGATCCACGGCGTCCATAGTTGACATATTTGCTCTGAACCCAAATTGATTTTCACTTATAATTTTATATTTTGTTAAGAACGATTCAAAATGATGTAAAAAGCAATATTCAAAAATTTTGGAAAGTGGTGAAGTTAAGGTAACTGGCCTATAATTGCTTGCATTTCTTTTTTCTCCCTTTTTATGTATTGGAATAACTTTATTTATCTTTAATTTTTCAGGAAAAGTACCACACTCAAAAGATTTATTTACTAAATATGTCAGAGGTGCAACGATTTCACTCAAACATCTTTTAACAAGAAAACTAGGAATATCATCAAAGCCAGTTGAATATTTTGATTTGAGTTTTTGATTTATTATTTTTGAAATTTCTTCTTCAGTAAGTTTATTGAGAAAAAAAGAATGCTGATTAAAATAAAGATCCTCTATTACTCTATTTGTTAAGGGAATATTTTTTATAACTTTCTTCGGTGCCTCAACAAAAAAAGTATTGAAATGTTGACTTACTACTTTGTTATCTCCAGCTACCTCCCCATTAATATTTAATTCTATGTTCGTGTGTTTTGATGTGCTTTGTTTTTTGTTGTTTACTTCATTTACAATACCCCATACACACCTAGTCATATTTTCCGATTTGTCAACCTTATTCTGATAATAATTCTTTTTTGTATTTCTAACCAGGAATGAATGTTTGGTTTTTTCTTTTTTATAATAATTAACAAGACTTGGGTTGTGCTTCTGCATCTGATAAAGCGATTTCAAGTTGTTACTGGACATTTTAACCTCACTTGTAACCCAATTCCTACCTTCTTGCACGTACAACTTTCTAAGTGGAAAACATTTATTAAAATAAAAGGAAAATGTGTCATGAAAATTATCAAATGCTGTCTGAAAGTCAACTTCAATAAAAGTATTACTCCAGGATTCCTGCTTGATCTCCTCACAAAATTCTCCTATGTTAGCCTCACTAAAATCTCTCTTAACAAGTACATGCTGCTGGCTACCGTGAGCGAAATCTAATTTACACATAATTGTCTTATGGTCTGAATATTCCATTTTTTTGGTTTTTATTATTATATTGTGATTACAAAATACATGATCCAACTGATACCGATTCCTGGTTTGTTCATTAAGATTATTAAACAAATTAAAACTGGACATGACATTAAGCATATCTAAGTAAAACTTCTTATCTCTACTAGGGTCTACATTAAAATCTCCAACAATAGTTATATCTAAATTAGGTCTAAAAATATAGTCCAAAAAGTTATAAAGATAATCACAAAATTCACTAAAATTACCAAATCCCGGTGGACGATAACAAACAATTAGTACCCTCGTACCTTTATCCAACTTGTATGTTATACCAGAAACTTCGAAAACATTTTCCACGCAGAAACTGTCTAAGCACATATCCGTACAAGTAACATCAGTCTTACACCAAATGCCGTTTCCTCCCCCTTTTCCCATTTTTCTACAGAAAGATGAACCCTTATAAAAATTTGGTAAGTGCACAAAATCCACACTTTCAATAGTACACCAAGTTTCAGTCAGGCATAAAAATTTAGTACTTTTGTTTGTCAAAAAATCAATAACTAAACTGTTAATTTTGTCATGGGTTAAAATTTGGCAGTTATGCACTATAAGGTTAAAATTTTCTTCTACATGGGATCTAACACTATTTGAGATAGGCGCGGATATAAAAAAGGGACAGTATTATTTTCTTCCAAATTATTCTTCACATCATCAGGCATCGTCATTTCTATATTGATTTCAGCTTCAGGTATTGTGACTGTATTTTTTTCTGTTAATAGTTGTTCGTTATTTGTTAATTCCGTTGTTTTCAGAAAAACTAGATTTTTAGGTAGCTTAGGTCTACAGATACAATTTGCAATTTCATAGCTTAAAGTCCTAGTATCCACTAAGTTGATCTTTGATGTTACTTTTATAAAATCTATTTGTCCAGGAATATAGCTATTTACTTTTTGCAAGAAACTTTCATATTTCTGATTAAATTTATCTATGTTAAACCTATTAGCATTGTTATATTTGTATGGACATCCCGTAATAATAATGTTTGTATGACCACAGGTTCTAAGCATAGACAAAATATTCTTGATGGAGGGGTACCTTGTTTCCCTAGTAAAATTGTTACTTCCAGCAATGATCACAAGGTAGTCTTTTTTTGTCATATTTCTGGTAACACTTTCTGCATTTTCAATTACCTTGTCATAGGTAGCACCTGGTTTAAGTAGCGATTCCACCCGGAATTTACTTTTAATAAGATTATGCTCGTCTAAGAATCCACGAACATTCTTACCCATCTCGTCCGCCAATATAAACACTTTAGCTAATTGATTAATCTCGATTTTGCTGTTTTCGCTCGTATTTTTATTATCTAAGCTCACAAGTTCTTGTTCAAGTGTTTTCTCAAAAATTCTTACCTGAGAATTGTCACTTATGTTCAGATTTTTTGGGTTTAAATCACATTGTATCTTTTCTGTTTGAACTTCTATTTCTGCTACAGTTATTTTTTTACTTGTAATATTTACTTGTGTGCCTATTTCTTTAACTTGACTAACTGCTTGCGCTGATGAGTTTTTTGTTTTTATTCTTGCCTGTACTCCTATGCTTTGATACTGTCTGCTTTTAAAACAAGCTAATTCTCTTTTTAGTTCTTCAATCGCATTTTTTGCTACTTCTAATAATCTCTGATGCTCCTCCAATTTGTTAGTTAACTCCATTTCAGTGTTCAGCGCTTCTGTTATTAGAGCATTGTTACTGGTGGATATTCTTGCTATATATTTATCTCTTTCTTCGACTTCAAGACAAAGATCTTGTATTGATTGCTCCACTATGTTTTTCTGTTCTTTGAACTTTGTATCCAAGCTTTCTTCCCCTTTACAGTCATTACATATTATTAGTCCATGCTTAATAACTTTGTAAATTTGCTTACCTGATATTGCACATGACTTGTGCATTATATCAGCACACTGTATACATACATAATATGGAGCAGGTCTATTTTTGTGACATTTAAATTTAAGATCCGTCATTTTAGCGAAATAAAAACTTCAATGTAATATTTTGTTAAGCTTCAGCTCTTCTCCATGCAGACAGTCCGAACCCAACACGAACACAATAAAAACACTGGAGATATATTACCAAAATATTCGATAGTTAGGAGATTTTTTCGGCAAAACAACACTGCTTTTCGAAATCTATACAATATCCGCAGTTCTAAGTGTCTGTTCCAACTACTTAACCACTTTTAATTGATTAAATTGAAGGGATATTTCCAAAAAATGCATCTACTTTATTAACGGTTATTTATACGTGCTATGAGCAGGGACGGCACGCACTTTATTGTACAACTTTCACTGATATGAGACTGAGCCTTCGTGGTTTTAGTACTTTTCTCTCCTTTTGGCACCTTAGAAGCAGGTTTAGGAGGCATGTTGGAGAGCATGGTAATCGTTTTAACGTTATTGTCTTTAAATATCTTAATTTGTTGGTTAATTACTTGCGTTTGTAGAGAAAGTTCATGTTTAATGAAACCTTTCAGATATTGTGCAAGGGAATCAAAATGTGTACTACTAGAGGCCAAGTCCTCAGACTTATTGTTGGAGGCTGGTGAATGGTTGACATCAGTATTGAAACCATCAGTATCTTCACCAGTATCTTCAGCATCATCACCAAGGCTACTGTGAGAATGATCTTTGCTAGTAGTAAGATCAACAACATTGCTTGCAGCCTTGGAAACAGTAATAGAGGGTAGCTTGGATTGTTCCTTTAGTACTTCCTTGTTGCTTAAGTGTAACAAGTTCATCACCGATACCACTTCTGAGAGATGTATTATTGGCGAGATCGCATTTAATCACCTCAATAGAACTCCGAGGTTCCACCATATCCCGTTCCAGGTTTGGCCGATCCCTGATACCTGACAGAGTCAGGGCAAAAGAAAAGCATACCTCTGGATCGGCTGGGAACACAGCGTACTTGATGTGCTAATAGACCAGTGCATTTCATGCAGACTACTTTCAGAGAGGAAACAACTAAAGAGAGGCGGCAATAAGCGTCGGCACCTTTGATTTTGTTGTACCCATTTTTGGTAACCTTGACTCTGCTTCGTTGACAAGTATACCATTAAAGGTTTGTTCCAACCGACTAGAAAACCGTCATTTCTAATTGTCAATTTCACTTTTGAAGGCGATAAATAACCTGTCATGTTGACAAACGAATTATAATACTGGAAATAATTACCGTTCCATGTACGGTTTTCATAGTCAGTTGGAACACTTAAGTATCGGGAGAAAAGTATCGCTTCTCCTTTTAATTGTTTCCTCTCTGCTACTTTTCCGCAAGTGTCACAGGGATAGCCAAATAGATCTGATCTCTCATTTTTGAGCTTTGATTCACATGTCCGAGGGCACTTATAGCACTTTAGAATGTCTGAACTCATTTTTCCAGACTCAGTTAAAAATATCGATCTTGGCCCAGCACTACACTTCACAGATGTCAACTCGCAACACTGACACGTCACTAGAGAACCGTTTATTTGGTCTGCTCTCACTACTCTAAGCGGCTTGGAGCAGGTGATCGATGTTCATTTGGCTCGAGCGGCTGATATTCTTTTGTTCGCTTGGAATGGAGCACTGTGCTCGAGATCAGTTAGAGCATGCTCTACTTGCACCTAGTCTGTAGATGGAGCAGTTAGAGCAAAACCAGAAAGATGACAGATAAACAACAAAAGCCGCGAATATACAGGTAATTCCGGGGCAAACTCTAGGAAGCTTATAGGGGATGTTAAAATAAATCTAGTGTTTTATATAACTTTTTTCCCTACAGCGCCTCCTAACGGAGATACAGGGTCGCAAAGGTATACTCGACAATTCACATTCTTGGTTTTAACTTTTAAACCACTCTGTATAATTCAATAAAATTTAGCTCTTTAACGTTTTAAGGAAGTCAGAAACGGACTGGCTCTCACACAAAATGGGCGAAATTTTTGACAGGTGTCATTCAATTGCGACGAAAATATATGATTTTCCGATACTTCCAAGATTTTACTAAAAAAAGGTACTCTTCATTTGTTTCTATTAAACCAACCGTTTTTAAGAAAATTTTACTTTTATTAGTTTCTAATTTTAGTATTCTTTAATCATTATTATGGTGGATTTAAACAAACTCCAGGTTAGTAAGCAGGTTGTTTCATTGAGACAACAAGGTTGACAAGTTTTGTCAAAAACGCTTATTAATCGTATAAAAAAAAGAGCGGGTTGCACTCCGGGAGTGCCGGCAGAAGTGAAAACTTCAACATTAACGTTGTGCATTTTTGAATATTTTGGAACTGTTTGGGAATAATTTCGCACGAATTGCTTTATTTATTGGTATAAAAGTACTATCATTGATGTGGTAAAATACAATATTCATTTATTGCGCTATCGTACACAAACATGATAATTTATATAACATAAAAAATTTAACACTTCAGAACTACTACAATTATTTTACATTAAAAAGCTTACCTCAGAAAAATCAACTTTCATTCATAATTTCAACGACTCATTCATCATCATCATTACCAGCATCATCATCGCCAATCTCTAAAACTGATACAATAGGTTTATGGTAGCTGAAGTAAGAAACGAACAATTTTGATTCGAATCTATTTAAATGTCTAATAAAGACCGCATCAATAGTATGCTCTTTCCGTTTTTGCCATCTCCGACCTCGTAGCTCGACTCCCTTTTTTTTTCGCCGAAAAGCGCCTTTGCCCCCCTCCCAAATTTTTATTTCAACTTTTTTTCATATATCTTTTTTATTATTTCGATCTAAACCACTTTTGTTCACTTTCCGAGCGTCCTTCAGCGCCTCCAAGTTCAGGGAGGGCATATTGAACATCTGCTTAAGTAACATCTTACTCTCAACTGTTACCAAACAGAACCTACTACTTCTTATGCAAAGAATTTTTTTAATTTTATTACTGCAAAAATTTCAAACTAATTTTCGCCTGTCTCTCAATTCTTTTAAATGTTTTTCGATCGGGTAAATTTCAAGCTGAATGTTTCAGAATAAATTCTCCTTTCCTCCAATGAATTACAGAAAATTTATAAAGAACAAATGACTTCAAATAATTTTTAAAATTCTTATAGGCTTCTCAGTTAGTAGTTTGGGTTTTATTTTCCTTGTGTTAATTTAATATTATAATTTCGCTTTTTTCACTAATTAATGATATTTGAAATAAATAATTTATTTATCAGAGCATTGACCTTTTTTTTTACAACGATCGCCTTTTATCGAAAACGGTTGATTTAATCGAAACAAATGAAGAGTACCTTTTTTTAGTAAAATCTTGGGAGTATCTGAATATCATAGTTTCGTTGCAATTGAATGACACCTGTCAAAAATTTCGCCCGTTTTGTGTGAGAGCCTGTCCGTTTCTGACTTCCTTAAAACGTTAAAGAGCACATTGTAATGTCGATTTAAGGATAATAATGCCCTTAAGAAAATCCCAAAATTTTTATTGAATTATACAGAGTGATTTAAAAGTTAAAACCAAGAATGTGAATTGTCGAGTATACCTTTGCGACCCTGTGTCTCCGTTAGGAGGCGCTGTAGGGAAAAAAGTTATATGAAACACTAGACTTATTTTGACATCCCCTATAAGCTCCCGAGAGTTTGCCCCGAACTTACCGGACACCCTGTATAAAATAATAATATATCGGATATCTTTATTTTTTAACTTTTTTATACTTTTATTATATAATTTTATACTTTTTATCCTTATTTGGCGACCCAATCTACACGGTGATCATTTATAATGTCCCCCCCTCTTAACGTTTTTGTTTTTCGCATTAGACAAAAATGTTAAATACAAAAGTTGTACAGAATAATGTAAGCTATTTGCAGAATACATTTATATACACAAGGTGTTGCAGAAATGAGTGACAGGTTAATTTGGGTTATATCTTTTTAAATGAAATGCCCTGTATATTATTAATTTTTTAGAATCTCCTAAAAATCCTGAATATTTTTTCTATAACATGTCCTATACCTTAATGTAATAGTTTTCGACATATTCGCATTTTAACATTTTACATTCAAAAATAAATATTCTAGATTCCAGTTCTTAGGTGGCCGTGAATTAGGCAACTACAATACGAGACCACTATTTAAAATGCGAATATGTCGAAACCATTGATTTGTATAGGAGTGGATAAGCAATAGCCGCCTGTCGCACTATTCAAAAGTGGCAACCTATGGGCGAAAAAACAGGTTTCTGCGCATGACAAAATCGACGTAAAATGGAAAAACGTAAACAAAGAAGCTACCGTTTTGTCATGCGCACTAAAACACTTGCCGTCTCAGCAGGCGTCGGTCAGGATCGAACTTGGCTTTTGTCTTTGACGTGTTTTCGTTTTGACGGCGCGGGGTTTTGAGTTAATAATTCGAGTTTTTACTTTTTTTTACTTTCTTTGGACCTAGTGTCTGTAGTTGCTTAATTAGTTTTAGTTTAGTGGTTCACGTTTGTGGTTTGTACGTAACCTATTTTGATTTTCGTTTACATTGAACAATACGCAGATAAACAATCGGCGATGCTACCAAAATAGAATCCTGAAAGTGTATGGTTATGTTTTGTAGTAGTAGAAGCAAAATACCCGGGAGTTCCTATTTCAAGTAAGTCTAATTATTATAAGTATTACTTATTTATACCTTATTGTTTGTTTCACTACGCTAACTGGGGCCTATTTTACAATCGGCAAGACTCCTCTACTGAATATTTGGTGAAATAATCACTTTCGAAGTCCGGGCCTGCCTATTTACCTTCACGGTGCAACAGCTAGCTCCTACTAATTTTCTAATGCGCAAGTCCAAATAGAAATCTCTTTGTTTACATTTCGCGGTCGTAAATTTGCCATGTTTGGTCTATTTATTGCTTATCCACTCCTATACAAATCAATGGTCGAAACCTGTTACATTCAGGTATAGGACATGTTATAGAAAAAATATTCAGAATTCTTAGGAGATCCCAAAAAAATAACAATAAACAGGGCGTTTCATTTAAAAAAATATAATTTTAACCTGTCACTCATTTCTGCAACACCTTGTATATACAGAGTGGTCCAACGAAAAGTATGCACCTAGCTTTTCTCCATTTTTTGTAATTTAACGCGAAAATGTTCGGACGCGTAGATTTTGCTTTAGAGGGGGACACATTTTAGACACATTTTACAACCTGTGCATTCAACCCCCTACCGAGGGCGAGTAACAACCCTAAAATTTTAAATGGAAAGTGGGGTCGAGTGATACGTCAGTTGAAAGAGCACAAAATTACCTTTCTAATGATACCTAATTTGTTGTATTTTACTGTTTAATTTTTTATTTTAAGTTAATGCGAAAACGGTTTAAGAACATTAACCCGAAAATTTTGGTATTAGTGAAAAATACAAATAAGTTTTAGTTATTAGGAATAAAAACAACTACAATCATTAGTACTTTGAAATGTTTAATTGACTAATTAAAATCTTACTTCAACAAGTGGTGAAAATGTGACCCATTTGCTTCCATACAATAATACTGATTTTGTTCAAATCTATTTCTAACATTCTGTAGCATATCAGGTGTTAAGCTTCTGCACTCTGCTGTAATTCGTTGGCGAAGATGTTCTATGGACTGGGGCTGCGTAGCAAAACATTTATTTTTCAAGTGTCCCCCAAAGAAAAAAGTCTAAAGGCGATAAATCAGGTGACCTGGCAGGCCATTCGATTGGGCCTCTCCTTCCAATCCACTGTACAGGGAACCGGTCATCTAAAAATTCTCTTACAGGAGCAATATAATGAGGAGGTGCTCCATCTTGCTGGAAGTGAAGCCGAACAGCATTATGATTTTGGTAATCTTCAATTGTTTCTGTTATTAACGGATCAATTGCATCTTCAAGCATGTTTAGGTAGACTTCACCAGTTAAATTTCCAGGAATAAAAAGTGGCCCTATGATATGACTTCCTAATATGCCACACCAGACATTTATTTTTTGAGTATACTGGGTATGAACCTCACGGAATAAGTGTGGGTTACTGTCATCCCAGTAACGGCAATTATGCCTACTTAAAGTACCATTCAAATAAAATGTATACTCATTGGAAAAACAAATTAAATAATAAGTGCGGATCATCAATTAAACGCTGGCTCATTTGTTCACAAAATTGCAGTCTTCTATCAGGATCATCCTCATTTAGTTCCTGTACTAATTTAATTTTGTACGGATGAAATTTGTTCGCTTTTAAAATCCGTATTGTGGACGAACGGGAGACACCTGAGGCTTCAGCAAGCTGACGGGTACTTTGAGTATGATCCAATTGAACATGTCCCAAAACAGCGACTTCCACAGCTTCATTTCTGATCGGTTTCCATGGCTCATGTTTCATATTACAGACAGATCCGGTATCGACAAACTTTTTGACTACCTTGGCAACGTACGAATCATTCACATTTTTCTCGGGATGACTGTCATGACACAAGCGAGCAGTAAGTCTAGCACAACAACTATTATTTTGATAATAAAGTTTAATAATTGCAACTCGTTCAGGAATGGAATAAACCATTTTTACAGTAAAATTAAAATTACTTCAAAAGCAACCAAACTGAATCAAGAAGCGACTAAAATAAACGTTTGCCTAAATTCATTTCGTACATTTACCTGCAGTTGTAATTTGATCCAAGAAACGCAAGCGATAAATGGGGAATGTCTCTATTATTGTATGGAAGCAAATGAGTCACATTTTCAGCACTTGTTGAAGTAAAATTTTAATTAGTCAATTAAACATTTCAAAGTACTAATGATTGTAGTTGTTTTTATTCGTAATAACTAAAACTTATTTGTATTTTTCACTAATATCAAAATTTTCGGGTTAATGTTCTTAAACCCGTTTTCGCATTAACTTAAAATAAAAAATTAAACAGTAAAATACAACAAATTAGGTATCATTAGAAAGGTAATTTTGTGCCCTTTCAAATGACATATCACTCGACCCCACTTTCCATTTAAAATTTTAGGGTTGTTCTCGCCCTCGGTAGGGGGTTGAATGCACAGGTTTTAAAATGTGTCTAAAATGTGTCCCTCTCTAAAGCAAAATCCACGTGTCCGAACATTTTCGCGTTAAATTACAAACAAAGGAGAAAAGCTGCCCAACTTTTGTATTTAACATTTTTGTCTAATGCGATTAACAAAGGAGTTAAGAGGGGGGACATTATAAATGACCGTTGTATCGAAAATGGTGATATATATATTCTATTCTATTCTATTCTAACCCCATCTTTTAAATTTTGAAAGGCTGAAAAGCATCGTGGTCTTTTTTGAGAAAAATATCCTTATATACTAGTGGTGAAGCCAAGAAATGATCAAAATAGCAAGGTCACAAAAAAGGATATTAGGCAGAAGATAGACCCAGCAGATATCAATGTCTCAAAGTTCCGTGAAGTAACAAATGGAGGTGTTGTTATAGGTTGTACCGATAAGAAGGATATTGAGATATTACGTAAGAAGCTGGTCGGTCAGTT
>MU182630.1:264568-308692 GCA_016904865.1 Pissodes strobi | reverse complement strand
TTGAATAAATTAATGTTTTTCATTAAAAAAAACGTGCAAAATTGAAAAAATAGTATAAAATACACGTTTTAAAAGACATTTAGCGCACTCGCACGTTAGGAAACTCCCCGAAAGCGGGTCGTTTCCTTATTTCGTGCTCGTGCGATAAAAAAGTGTCCCATCTAGTACATTTCGTACAACTAGTATCTTAATATACTATTCTGATACTGTAGCGAAGGCGAATGTATAATATCATAAGAAGACACAATATGCTAATATCATTGTTTCCCTACCCCTACTTTTCTGTTATTATTGAATGGTTTTGAACTAAATTATTTAAATTTCGATAAACAATGAATTACTTAACATTCAAATTCAACTTACTTACTTTGTAACGAAATAATAACTACTTCGTTATATGTTTCTTCATATTTTAAGATTTCTTTCTAACAATGTGATTTTTATGCATATTTCTACATACGGCTGATTTCTGCGATCGGATAAGATTCCAATAAAAGTTTAAATCATTCTTACATAGGTGGTGCTTCCATTAAAACTGTGTGGGTTATCGAATATAATTCGATCTATTTATCGTGAATTTTGTTAATTTTTGCAGAATTTTTTAACTTCGCAGATTGAGATTGCCAAGGAGGATTCCTAACTATAATACCATTTTATTATCAGTTTCTGTTGTTTTTTTTTTATGTTTTTAGCAAATATCTGGTAGCAGTCCGACATTTTCTGAGGTCATCCAGTGGCCAGTGATTTGTAGGCCCTTTCCAAATTTAGGAACTGACGGACTGTTAACCAACTCGGTTGAAGGCTGATTTTCATATATAGGACTGCGCACCGACTGTGCACCTACCGTGTCGTTGTCACTGTAAATCAAAAAATTGTATGTTCCATATAAAACGCACTGAAGCTCTTATTTACATTTTCACATATAGGACTGTGCTACGACCTTCAATCCCATTGTGAAAAAGTAGAATACCCGCGACGGCCGCAGCATGGTAGGCGCACAGTCCTATATATGAAAATCAGCCTTGAACCTACAACCTACAGTTTGCTGTCGGTAGAGGAATAGGAAAATCCCACTTTCTGGAATTTAAGGTGAGTTCTATTTTATTATTTCTAGTTTATGAAATATATGAGAGCCACTGTAATTTGGAATGCTGAACCACTGCGTAGAGAGGTTGCGGACGACGGACACATCGAATGACTAATAAAAGCAGGACTAGGGGTTCGCGAGACTATGGTCTCGGTCTTGTCTCGGTATCGAAAACGAGACCGAGACCTAGAAATTAGAATCGAGACCGAGACCGAGACTTACCTACCGAGACCGAGACCAAGATCGAGACCAAGGTAACGAGACTCTCGGTCTCGGTCTCGAAAAATATTTTTATTTGTTGAAGTTTCAAAACTTATTTTTCTGAAAAAATCTAATTTTTATGTATGTTATTAGCATTTTATGCCAACGGGGTCCAATCAACCAAAAAATTGAAAAATCGTGCACATCCGAGTATAACGCTTGTTTATTTTAAATTCGGCTGTTTTTCTTTAAGATATTAGAAGAAATATTATACTGTTATGTACATATTCTGTAGTAGTCTGGAGCCGATCAATGACAGTTTGTGACAAGAGGGGCTGCATTGTATTGGCTGGCAGGAACGTCAAACTGGTGAGAGCAGTTTGATTACGGGGAGTGACGCCCCCACCATTCCGAGTTGCCACGGGATGTGGCCCATCAAATCCCATCGTCCTCCTCCAGGCTGGAGAACACCAAAGTACAAAGTCTGGAGCTGATCACTGGGGAGTGATCCAACAAACACCATTTTTACCCCTGTCAGACTAGGGACCGCCAAAGGAATGAGTCTGAGGCCGATGCTTCGAGTGGAAGCGGCCCTAGGTGGTAGATGCATAAGCCTACTCGCATCGTCCGGTGAAAGACCACCCCACCAGAATTGGGGAGCGCTAAGTGGTTTTCCCAAATCACGTTCCGCTTCCGCGCTGGTGGTCCCGGGTTTCACAGTAGGAATATATGGACATGATGGTGCTTCCAGGATCAAAATATTCCGGAGGTAAACTCCCCGGCCATTCGGATCTCCGGGCGCTGGGTGGCCCTGGGAGCCCTTCATTCCGCATTTCACAGACAGCAAAGATACCGAACCAATTTAGAATAGATTTCTGCAACATAAGAGGCCTAAATACAAACATAAATTCGGTACACCAACATCTACAAGCAAATAGACCACACATATTAGCCCTTACAGAAACACAAGTATGTTCTACAACAACAACAGTGAACTACCTCTATCCTGGTTACGACTTACATACCCGATTTAGATATAAGTTCGGAATATGCCTTTTTGTCCGAAGCGACCTTTCATGTCACCGCGAGGAAACACTCGAACCGAACAACCTTGACGTCATGTGGCTCAAGTTCACCGCCAAGGGATTAACCAAGTTTATATGTTGTCTCTATCGCCCTCCGAGCGATAGAGCCTACCAAAGCTTTTTCTCAACACACCTTTGACTCAATACAGGTCGATCACCCCAGTTCAGAAATAATCGTTCTGGGAGACTTCAATGCCCACAACACCAACTGGCTCAAATATCACAACAAGACCGACAACGAAGGTAGAGAAGCTGAAGCATTTGCCATCAGCTGCGGGCTTGCTCAACTTGTAGACGAACCAACTCGAATCTCAGAGAGGGGCGAATTCGCCGCCCTCCTGGATCTTTTTCTGACCACCAATCCTGACCAGTACAAGATTACAGTTGGTCCGCCATTAGGTACTTCCGACCACAGACTTATTACAACGGTTTGTGAATTGCCACCCATACAGAAGGATCCACCATCGCCTCGCAAAATATGGCATTACAATTCTGCAAACTGGGACGATCTAAGGGAGTTCTACCTAGATTCTCCTTGGCTCGACATCTGCTTTGGCACTGACAACCCGTCAGTCTGCTGCGAAGAGATCACGCAAGTAATCTCCTCAGGAATGGAAGCATACATCCCAGGAAAGCCCTGGTTCGCAAGCAAGCCTCGCAAAATCTGGCATTACAATTCTGCAAACTGGGACGATCTAAGGCAGTTTTACCTTGATTTTCCTTGGCTCGACGTCTGCTTTGCCACTGACGACCCGTCAGACTGCTGCGAAGAGATCATGCAAGTAATCTCCTCAGGAATGGAAGCATACATCCCAAATTCCATCAAGTTACCATCAAAAGGAAAGCCCTGGTTCGACAAAAGATGCGAAAGAGCTGTAGGAAGGAAACAGCAAGCCTATAAGTACTGGCAGCAAAATCAGACCGCTGAAAATCGCAATTATTTTATCGAAGCGAGAAACGAGTGCAAGCGTGTGATCGACGAAACTAAGGACAAACACAATCAAAGGATCAGGAATAAACTTTTGCAATGCCCCAGTGGCTCCAGGAATTTCTGGTCGGTAGCAAAGGCAGTAAGTAACAACTTTACAAAAACGTCTCTCCCACCTTTGACGGACGAACGTGGCATCACGGCGACTACAGCCAAGGAAAAAGCAAACATGCTCGCCAAAATGTTTTCATCGCACTCTACCTTAGACGTGCCCCAAGGCAAGACTCTCCCCACTATACCGAACATCAACACCACCATGGCAGAAGTCAAGTTTTCTCATCGTGATATTCGCAAAATCCTTAAAGAACTAGATACGCAAAAGGCATCAGGACCGGACGGAATACCTGCCATCGTGCTAAAGAACTGCGCCAACGAACTAACACCTGTTTTTTCCAGGCTTTTTTCTCTTTCTTACAGAAAAGGGATTTACCCATCCTCTTGGAAAGTCGCTCGAGTGCAACCTGTTCCAAAAAAAGGCAAGAAAACCACGCCCTCAAACTATCGCCCGATTGCCTTGCTTCCAATAATCTCCAAAGTCATGGAACGTGTAGTCAACCAGCAACTACTCAAGTACCTCGAGAGCAACAGAATAATCAGCGATAATCAATACGGCTTTCGCAAAGAGAGATCGACAGGAGATATATTGGCCTATGTCACTCATATATGGAGTAGGGCAATTGAAAACTACGGAGAGTCTCGAGCGATTGCGTTGGATATTTCAAAGGCATTCGACAGAGTTTGGCATGACGGACTGCTCAACAAACTGCCGTCCTTGGGACTGCCCGCCTCTCTCTGCAGCTGGCTGGCCAGTTTCCTTAAGAACCGATCCCTACACGTTGCAGTCGATGGACACATCTCGGACACATTCACCATCAACGCGGGCGTGCCTCAGGGCGCAATACTTTCACCAACTCTGTTCCTCATCTATATTAATGACCTGTTGATCGAAACCAATAATCCTGTTTACAGTTTTGCAGATGACAGTACCCTTGTCTCCCACTTTAGATCAGAAAAACCCTTACCAGCGACTGAGACTCATCACCGCAGACAGGAGCAGATTACAGCAATTAATCAAGACCTGGAGAAGGTTCAAACTTGGGGCGACCGAAATTTGGTTCAGTTCAATGCAGCAAAGACCCAAGCAGCAACGTTTACTAAGAGGGCCAATACAGCGGGCCCTGACATCATTATGGCAGGATCGACCATTCCTTCATCCTCGTCAATCGGGCTGCTGGGTGTCTCGGTCAACAGCAATATGTCATGGCATGACCATGTTGCTAACATCGCAAAATCAGCCTCCCAGAAGCTTGGTGCGCTATTTCGCAACAAAAAACTCTATACACCGCAGCAGTTGCTCTTGCTGTACAAAGCGCAAATAAGACCGTGCTTAGAATATTGCTCACATATCTGGGGTGCCGCACCAAAGCATACCCTAAAGCTGCTGGATTCCATTCAGAAGAGGGCTGTGCGTCTCGTCGGCGATCCGGAGTTGACCCGGAATCTGGATAGTCTGGAACATCGCAGACATGTGGTCGAGATGCCTCTGTTTTACAGATACTTTCACGGCAGATGTTCCCAGGATTTGGCCCGCATAATCCCGCCCCTGGCAACTCCTGTCAGGCAGTCCCGACAGACGGTAGGAGCGCACCCGTTCGTCGTACAACTAGAAACACCTAGAACATCGCTTTACCAGAACTCCTTTGTCTGGCGCACTGCATCACTGTGGAACTCACTTCCAGGACATCTGTTTCCCACTAATTACAACCTACAAATATTCAAGAACCGTGTCAATCAACATCTTCGCACACACACCGCTCGTCGAGCGCCATAGGATCTACCTTTAGCGTGTGTGCCACTGCCATAAAAAAAATATTATGTAGATAACTTATTTTGAGCCATTTCCAAGCAATAAACAGCTATGAGTTTCACATTTTTCGTAATATCTACAAAGTAATAAAACATCGCGTATCCATTAAAACAACTGGCTATCTGCTTCTGGTACAACCGTGTCAGAATAGCATATTAAAAGATGAATGGCCACCTTTGACCATATCCACTTATACAGTATATATCGTATACCTATACAGAGCGTCACAAAATTAGTGGACGAAGCATTAGCCCTGTAGTTATTGGTCAAAAATACCTTAATTCTTTTCTATAAACGTATATCGGGAAACGCCCCCTACGGGAGCTCTTAAAGAGGAGCCCCTAAATATGCTTTTTTTTCTATTTATTTCCAAAATTGTGTAAAATAGAGTTTTAAAATTTTGGAATTCCCCTAAGTACACTAAGTTTAATATTTAGAATTCGGAAATGGAATAAGAAATATAAAAATTTAGTCAGGTCAGGTGGTTAACATTTTGGGAGTGAATATAAAAAATTGACGTCAACTTTTTTGTGGGCTATTTTTTTATTTTCCATACAATTTTTTAAAATTTTATTTTTTTTTTGGGTAAAAAAGTGCCTCTTATTTCGTATCATTAGGATTAGGACGCAGGGTTTTGAGAAAAACAGATTATAAATGTATTCCGACAGCCAAAAACGGGTGTAAATTGAATGCTATAGTTTATCAAATTTTGAAAATCTGTCATAACTTTTTTCTGGAACAAGTGTTTCTACTATTTTATAATATTATGAAGTTTGTAACGTCAAAAGGAATTTTTGGGGAATATCAAAAATTATAACCTTCATTTTACACCCGTTTTTGGCAGTCAGTATACTTTAAAATCCGTTTTTCTCAAAAACGCTGCGTCCTAGCGAAGCAAACTAAGAGGCACTTTTTTGCGAAAAAAAATTCAAATTTTCAAAATTTGAAGAAAAAATATATAAAAAGTTAGCCCAAAAAAACGTTAAGTTTTAGATTCACCCCCTAAAATGTTCGCACCTGACTAAAAATTTTTATTCCATTTTTAAATTCAGAATATTAAAGTTAGTAGAATCCCAAAATTTTAAAACTCTATTTTACACCATTTCGGAAATAATTAAAGAAAACCATTTTCGGGGGTCCATTTTTAAGAGACTCTAGCTTCCTTCCCGATATATATTTATCAGAAAATTTTTAGTTACTTTTGACCGATAAATACATGGTTAATGTTTCGTCCACTAATTTCGCGACACCCTGTATACCGTTAAATTTTAAGAGTTTTCAAAATAAATGTTTCCATATAATACAGAATGTTTGAAAATTACATCACTTTGTATGGCTACGCTACAACTGATAAGAAATGTAAAAAATAAGAAGAAAAAGCGTTGACTTTGACAATAAAATTGACATAAATCGGTACCTAGTTTTTATGTGTATACATACCTAAAAATCCCTATCACTTGTATACCTACCTACATTAGACGTAAGCATTTTTATATCGAAACAACAATTTAGAAACTAACATGAAATATATTAAAATATTATTAGGTACCTATTTAAGTTAACTATTATTATCCAAACAACTGTTGCAAACAAAGAATGTAAAATTATTTAAGAAGTTTATCCCTAATATCACATCTACACCAAGAACTGATACACAAAAGCACTTATTAGATGTTTCATTTAACTTAACATTCCGAATAACATTTGTGTTATTAACGAAATAGAACAGTAAATTATTTAATTACTTTTTACTTGCTCAAACCGAGACACGACCGAGACCGAGACCAAGGTAGTCTCGGTCTCGAGCTTCGAGACCCGAGACTAAATTTTTTCTTCGAGACCAAGACCGAGACTTGCCAGGTCTCGGTCTCGGTCTCGCGAACCCCTAAGTAGGACGGAGAGTTCGTTGGAAACTTATATAATAGGATAGAAAGATAGTTAGTCAGATATTCGCCGTATGGCTAAAAGTATGTTATTTATTTGTTACTTCTTCAATAGAGTCTTTTGAAATTACAAGTGGAGTGTAATACTTTACTATCAAGTCCCCTTACAAATATAGTGTTGAATTTTTGGAGAGCTCACTTTGGATTTTAACTTTTCCTCTCTGCCGACAGCAGACGGCAAATTTATACTTTTTCTCTTGTAATTATTCTAGCTCCTTGCCTTAATTTGCTTTGTTTACCTTTCTTGTGGCACCTAACGCTCACCTGTGGGGAACAACTGACATTTTGGCGAATGTCGATCTTTTTTTTTTATGGCAGAGGCACACACACTAAAGGGAGATCCTATGGCGCTCGACGAGCGGTGTGTGTGCAAAGATGTTGATTGACACGGCTCTTGAATAGTTGTAGGTTGTAATTAGTGGGAAACAGATGTCCTGGGAGTGAATTCCACAGTGATGCAGTGCGCCAGACAAAGGAGTTCTTGTAAAGCGATGTTCTAGGTGTTTCCAGTTGTACGACGAACTGGTGCGCTCTTGCCGTCTGTCGTGACTGTCTGACAGGAGTTGCCAGGGACGGGATGAGGCGGGCCAAATTCTGGGAACATCTGCCGTGAAAGTATCTGTAAAACAGAGACATCTCGGCCACATGTCTGCGGTGTTCCAGACTATCCAGATTCCGTGTCAACTCCGGGTCGCCGACGAGGCGCACAGCTCTCTTCTGAATGGAATCCAGTAGCTTTAGGGTGTGCTTTGGTGCGGCACCCCAGATATGTGAGCAATATTCTAAGCACGGTCTTATTTGCGCTTTGTAGAGCAAGAGCAACTGCTGCGGTGTATAGTGTTTTTTGTTGCGAAATAGCGCACCAAGCTTCTGGGAGGCTGACTTTGCGATGTTAGCAACGTGGCCATGCCAGGACATATTGCTGTTGACCGAGACACCCAGCATTGAACTGGACCAAATTTCGATCGCCCTAAATTTGAACTTTCTCCAGGTCTTGATTAATTGCTGTAATCTGCTCCTGTCTGCGGTGATGAGTCTCAGTCGCAGGTAAGGATTTTTCTGATCTAAAGTGTAAGACAAGGGTATTGTCATCTGCAAAACTGTAAACAGGATTATTCGTTTCGTTCAGCAGGTCATTAATATAGCTGAGGAACGCAGTTGGTGAAAGTATTGCGCCCTGAGGCACGCCCGCGTTGATGGTGAATGTGTCCGAGATGTGTCCATTAACTGCAACGTGCAGAGATCGGTTTTTAAGGAAACTGGCAAGCCAGCTGCAGAGAGAGGAATTCAGTCCGAAGGATGGCAGTTTGTTGAGCAGTCCGTCTTGCCAAATTCTATCAAATGGCTTTGAAATATCCAACCAATCTGTTTATTATTGTAACTTTTGCATTTGCAGTTTTGTTAACGCTTCAATTTGACTTGTGGGATTTGCATAGCTGCAAATCTACGATTTTGAAAATAATCATATCTTCTTGTATTTTTGTTCATAGATTTAATTCTTAAGTAATAGAGTTTAGAACTTTTTGCTGACTTTGTTTAAATCTACTGTTCATTTCAGTTCTGTAAACATTAATTTCCTTTTTTTTTATACACTTTTGATATCAACCATACATTCTGGTCTAAAATAAATTTTTCCTGTTTGCATGGAGATTGGCCGAAGAGCTCGCATTGATTGTCAAGAATCAAGCGAAAAAACTATTTTGGAAAGTTTAGACTGACCAGCAGCCATACGACAACAGTCAACAAGTCCTCTGGTATTTTACTCACCTTTAAAGGCCTAATAACAACTAGGCATATTGAGAGGAGTGACAGGTGAAGAGACTTGTGTCCAACCAGGGTCAAACGTCTAGACGAAGCTAAGTATTCTGTTTGCCAATCTGAAGACCATTCTAAAGACCAGAATATTTAATTTGTAGTAATTAATTTCAATTATTGATTTTTCAACTGTTTTTTTTTTATCAATTTTAAAATTTAATTAATTAATTTAATTCTCGAAACTCTAAAAATTTATTCAACCAAATTACTATTTTCAATCAGTTCATTCAATTCTATTTATTTTAATAAATTATGGTAAAGTTGTTTTTAAGAATCTTTCATTTCCTGCAAGAAACGAGATTCCGCGACTCAGCGTATATCAAGTAATTTTTGTCAGTTCTTTTAAGCTTTTATTCGTACTACTTGACAGTTACTTTGAAAGTTAAGGAATGTCTGGCGCCCATACAAATAAATAATTTCAACAAATAGTATAAACCCACTCCTATATTCTCATAGCCGGTATACTATTATATTTCCATAAAATCAGGAACACAATTCGTTACAAATTGGCGCCCAACGTGTTTTTATGTGGTTTACATAATTAAAATTGCTATCTTATTTGTTGGTAAATTTCTCGCTGGAAATTATTGTTAGCTGATACTCAGGTATTTGGTTATCTGGTCCTTACAAATTTTTTCGTTGTTTACTATTGATTTTTATTATTGCATTACCGCACATTTATTGATTATTTACCGAATATTTCATTCTGAAATTGAGTACTGTTGCAAATACCTTTATTGTACCATATATCTTCTTGTAATTTTACTTAGTCACGACAGATGTGCATCGTTTGAAAACTAATGAATTAACTTACGAATTAGAACTTAGGCAAGTTGAAAACGCTGCTAATTTGAATGTTGATGAGAAAAGGAAACTCTTGCGTGGTTGTTTCAAACAAGAATCGGTTAATTGAAGCTTTGTTGATGCAACTAACAGTAAACCTTTTGAAAAGGATATTAAAGGCGCGTTAGAAACATATGATGATTTGGTACAGTTAATAGACAAGTTTTCGGGTTCACTTTCGGAGAAAAAGAAATTAGAAGACAGGTCAACACATCTTTCGAATAGGGTATCTAGATTGCTGCTAATGATCAGCAGATCACTGAAAAGCAACATTTAATTACTAAAATTCTTAGTTTAGAGGGTGATTTCGCATATAAAATAGATAACTTACAATCTAACGCTCAAACCTCTACACCAACTTATGTATATCTCCTGCGGTTGCTATTCCTCTTGGACCTTCAGTAGGTACAAAATAGACAATATGTAGCGCCTTACAAATGGAACATTAGTTTTACCGGGTCTACAGATAAGGAATCAGTCCTTTCTTTCCTTGAAAAGGTTGAAGAGTTTAGAGTTAGTCGAAATGTTACGAAGGACGATTTGTTTCTATCTGCCTGTGATATATTTAAGGGTCCTGCTTGGACATGGTTTTCTTCAAATAGACATAACCTAAATGATTGGGATGAAGTAGTACAAAAATTAAAATCTGATTTTTTTACCTTATTTCTATGAACAAGATTTATTATTGGAAATTCAAAACCGTACTATGGGTAATAACGAAAGAATCACTCTATATATCGCTTCTATGGAATGTCTTTATCGTAAACTATCTAATTTACCTTTAGAAAAAGTAAGAGTTGATCAAATTCGTAGGAATCTTTTAGCGTTTTATATAAATCAGTTAGCTTTGGTGGAAATAAATACTATATCTGAACTCACTACTTTATGTAAAAAATTGGAAAAATCTAGGTCATGGTCAGATATATACAAACCTCCTCCTTCAAATAAATCAGGTCTTTTGGAACCTGAATTAAGTGCGGTCACACCTGGACCTTCGACTGGTTCTGGTTCTCAAGTTGTTTCTAATACCTCTGGCATATGTAGCGCTAAATCGTGTTTGAATTGTGATAGAGCAGGGCACATTTTTGCAAATTGTCGTTGCCCTAAAAGAATTTTTTGCTATGGCTGTGGTAAGAAAAATATCACAAAAGATAAACCTTTTTCGTGCTCAAAAAGCGTGAATCCAGGTAGCGGTACTCCTCAGACGAATACCGTCACCATTCAAAATCAAAACGAAAGCTCAACGTCTCGAGACAAATGTTAAGAAAGCAAACAGAAACAAAACGAAAACCGGCCCAAAACAGTAATAGCAGGAAGTTCACAGGGATGGCAAATGTGGTTAGACGTAGTTAAGGATTTCTTGAATTCTCAAAGTAATTAAGTATCTCAAAAAAAGATAACGATACCCGACCATATGTAACAGTGTGTGTAAATGAAGTAAATATTTTGGCATTGGTCGATAGTGGCTCGAACAATTGCATCTTGGGTTCAGCAGGTTTTTCCCTTCTTAGGAAATTCTTTTTTTTTTTAAATATGCTTTATTGTAAAAGAATACATAATTCTCATATACAAAGCAGACCACAAAAGAACAACATACAAAAAATAAATAAACAAAAAGTCAAACATTTAAACCTAGGTACTAACTTAAAAATATTATACATTATAAAGTTCAGCAAACAAAACAATTAATAATAATCTCACTGTTTCAACACCTATCTGGAAAATTAAGTGAGTTATGCCCTTAAGATCCTTTCTAAATATGTATATGCAACTGCAATTAACTACCTTGCAAACCTTGAAGGGACAGCCAGGTACGGCATTATATCTTGGGGAGCCAGTTGAGATATTCAGAAAGTATTTGTTTTACAGAGTAGAGTTATAACAACTATGTACAAAATGCATTACAGCTTCATGTGGAATTATATTTGGGTCTCTACATTTATGAGATAATTAGGTTCTTCTATAAGAATAAGGAAAAATTTGATGTGAATTGTGTTCGACTAGTTTACTCTATTGTGACTACAATACGCGGAGATCATAATTATCCATTGCATAACCTCACATTGTTTGAAAAAGTGGCATCTTATAGATGCACAAAATTTTATAACAGGTTAGCAGACGAGAAAATTTTCAATAGAAAACTCAAGAATATGCTAATTGATAGGGAACCGCTCAGTCTGAATGATTTTTTGGAATAATAGTATAGTGATAGATTGTATGTCTTCTATATAATGTCAATGGCGTCATTTCGCTCTATATCGCATGCATTCTGTGTGCAGATAATGATGTAAATTTGAAACAAAGAAGTAATAAACAAACAAACAAACATGGTAACGGATAAGCCCAGACCAGCTAGAATCATTCAATCAAAACTCGTCAGCAAAATACTCAGTCAAAGAATAATAAGCCCTGTTAAGCAATAACGATTTCACTGCTCTTCTGAAATGTTCTATTGACCGAAGTGCCCTAACGTGATTTGGTAAGTGATAATAATGTTTTTTAGCATTATAAAATACAGAGTTTTTAACTAAGGTGGAATGGGGGATTGGGAGTGGTACCACTCCAGCTTGCCTAGTAGTATGATGCTTGGTAGAACCCGGTGAAATACTGGACTTTTTATGTATCAAGGAAACCGTTTCTAGGATATACAAGGAATAAAGAGTCATTATTTTATGTTGAATAAATAGAGGTTTACAGTGGTCTCTTGAACCTGCCCTACACAAATATCCCAAGGCACGTTTTTGTAACAAGAAAACGGAATTGGTTAGATATTGGCTGGAGTCTACCCAAAAGGCAATACCATATCTAATGTGAGCCTCTACAAGGGAAAAATATACTGTTCTAGCAATAGTCAAGCTTAGTTTCCATGCCACTACCTTAATCACATAACAACCAGATGCAAGTTTTTTGCAGAGGTTAATTATGTGTGATTTAAAACTTAATCTATTATCAATGCTTATACCCAAGAATTTGACATCTGGGCAACTTACAATTTTATTATTATCGATACATATGTCGGCCAATGAACAGTTAAAATGCAAGATGTTTGTTTTTGAGATGTTAAAGGATAATAAGTTGGCATCACACCATAGCTTAACCCGTGCTATATCTTCGGAAATCATCATTTCCAATTGTTTAGCGGTAGAACCATGCCACAGAATCGTCGTGTCATCGGCAAACAATGTAAAACTACCCCTAATTTTTAAGTGTACTATATCATTTATATACAATAAAAATAAAATGGGACCCAATACAGACCCTTGGGGTACACCGGAAGTAATGGTCATTTCATTAGACACAAGATCCTGCAGTTTAACCTTTTGTCTTCTATCACTCAAATATGAATTGAACCAAATTAGTGAGGCACCTCTAAACCCATAGACCTGGAGTTTCCGCAGCAGTATTCCGTGGTCAACGCAGTCAAAGGCTTTTGAAAGATCACAGAAAACCGCTGCAGCGCACTCTTTTTCGTTGATTTGTAGGTACAGATCATCAAGGAAGGAGAAAACAGCATCATTTGCTCTGGAAACCGTATTGGGCAATGTTCAGTATTTTATACTTAACTATAAAACTATTGACTCGTTTCTTAACTAATTTTTCAAATATCTTTGAGAGCGTAGGTATTAGCGAGATGGGCCTAAAATTAGACGGACAGTCCGTGTCACCATTCTTATGAATAGGAACTACAACAGATAGCTTTAAAGAAGCTGGAAAAATCCCGTTAGTAAAAGAAACATTAATGGCCTCGGCCAAAGCATTCAAAGCAGAATCAGGCAAGTGCTGAAAAATCTTAATTGACATACCATCCCATCCTGCCGCTTTCCCATTTTTGATTTCATCAAATGTTTCCTTGAGTTCGTTTACATCAGTTGGCACAAAGTAAAAGCAATCGGGTACAGAAAGATGTTTTAAAAAGTCCAAAGGATTGTTCCCGGGAACAATTTTTTTGCAAGGTTGCTAGCTATGTTACAAAAAAATTTATTAAAATCATTATGTTCAAGAGAAGATTGGCTCATTATTTTATTACTCTTTCGCCTGAGATCATTAACAATGTTCCAACTTTCCTTTTGTCTATTATGTGATTTATTGATTCGGTCAGCAAAATAAGAGTTTTTGGCAAGTCTTATTGTTTTCTGTAAATATTACGATATCTATTAAAATAGCATATGAAAAAGTTATTGCTCAAGGAATACTTACGAGCAGTGTGCAAAAATCTTAAATTTTTAGCCGAAATCCTGATGCCCCTGGTTATCCATGGCCTATTGCACTTTCTTTTTACACTTTTTATTGGAAAGCAGGCATCGAAAACATTAGTTATCAGCGTGTGGAACTCTCTCAAAAGGAGTCCTCCGCTTGCAAGATATCCGACCATCGAACATTTAGACAATCCTGATGGAACTTGTCGAATTTTTTTCTACAAAAAATTCGCCCTTGGCGTTTTGGTAACTTACCCTTGGGATGCTTACAGGGCAACGCACAAAAAACTGCCTCATGGTCAGAAAGACCAGCATTTAAAAATAATCCCTCTTAATGTATCTACTGCCGATGGCAAAATGCAAGACTATTTAGGCTACGTAATCTTACCAATCAGTTTAAATGGGATTTGTCGTCACATAAAAGTTTTAATCATTCCTAGTGTCATTCACGAACTAATTTTGGGAATTGATTTTTTTTTTAAATTTAAAGTTAAAGCTGATTTTGATAATTTAACTTTTGACAGTAAAATCTTAAATTGTAGTACAATCAGTTCAATTTTAAATAAAGACGATTTATCTCAAGTACAAACTGAACAACTTAATCAAGTCATTGGCTTTTTTAAAAATATTCAATCTGATAATAAATTAGGTTTAACAAATGTTATGCAACACACTATCGATACCGGTGACACAAAACCAATTAGACAAAGGCAGTACCCCCTTTGGCCCAAAATGCAAGAACATCTCAATAGGGAAATTGATGAAATGTTAAAACTTAATACTATACAACCTTCAAAATCTCCTTGGTGTAGTCCTCTTTGGTTGGTCCCAAAGAAGTCAGAGGAATTTAGGGTAGTTTATGATGCACGTAAGATAAATGCATATACTGTAAAAGATTCATATCCTATGCCGAGAATAGATGTTATTTTGTCAAAATTAAGAGATGCTAAATCTCAGTTCTTTGGATTTAACAAAAGCTTTTCATCAAATTCCCTTAGCCATCTTCTCGTCCAAAAACCGCGTTTGCTGCATATGGTCGTGGACTTTTTGAATATAGAGAAATGCCTTTTGGTTTGATAAATAGCTCTGCAACTATGCAGCGAACTATGGACTTAATTCTTGGACCAGATTTAGAGCCATATTGCTTTGTTTATCTTGATATCATAATCGCCAGCCCTACTTTTGAAATCCACATTAGGACCTTAAAAGATGTTTTTGAGAGATTAAAGAATGCTAATTTGACTATTAATTTGGAAAAATGTAAATTTTGTCGCCCTTCCTTATCATATCTTGGCTATGAAATTGATAAAAATGGTTTACACAAGAGTGAAGATAAAGTAGCCGCGGTTAAAAATTATTCGGTACCTAAAAATACAACTGAAATTAAACGTCTACTAGGATTAGTTGGATGGTACTGTAGATTCATTAAGGATTTTGCATCCATTTCTTCGCCAACTACTGATTTGTTAAAGGGCGGGAAGAAAGGACAAGCAATTACACACCAGAGGCCCATGCCGCTTTTCATGAAATCAAAAAACGGTTAACTGGAGCCCCTGTGCTTGCAAGTCCCGATTTCTCCAAACCATTTTTTATTCAGACTGATAGTAGCGATACAGGTATGGGAGCTGTGCTTTTCCAAGAAGAAGAGGGTTTCGTACACCCCATAGCATATGCTAGTAAAACTTTGAATAAATATCAGGGAAAATACTGTTTCTGAGAAAGAAATGTTTGCTCTTATATTTGGTATCGAACAATTTCGTTGCTATGTGGAAGGTACTTCTTTTACTGTAATTACGGATCATTCTGCACCTATATGGTTACATATCCTGCCGGTAAATTAGCCAGATGGGCTTTAAAACTTTCCCAATTTGATCTTAAAGTTATACATCGTAAATGTTCTCTTAATGTGGTTGCCGATGCACTATCTAGGGCTGTGATTGTTATATTTCAGTCTTTGATCTGTCTTCAATCGAACCCGATAAGTGGTATAATGATATGATTTTTAAGGTCTCTAATAGTCCGAATCTATATCCTACTTTTTGTGTCAAAGATAATGTGTTATATAAGCATATCTTTAATTACCATATCACTAGCAATCAATGAATGGAAAATTGTTATACCTACAAAAAATCGTAAAAGTATTTTAAAAGTATTCCATGATAGTGAGAGTGCTGGACACTTTGGTATATCTAAGACTTTGTCTCGAATTTTGTTTCTGTATTACTGGTTACTGGCCAAGTCTTCGAAGAGATGTTTACCGTTATGTGAGGCCGTGTAATGATTGTCAAGCAAATAAAAGTCCTAACAAATCGACGCTAGGCCTTATGGAAAATTGTAGATAAATTTTCCATTCCAGATGCTTTCCGCTGATCTTTTGGGTCCATATGTCAGGTCTAAACAGGGTAACCGGTATGTCCTGGTAGTTGTAGATTGGTTTACGAAATTTATGTCGGTTCATCCTATGGCTAATGCAACATAACGAAATTCTTAGAAAATCAAGTATTTTTAATTTATGGGGTTTCTCAAATTTTTTCTGGTGATAATGGTCCACAATTCATTAGTAATGAATTTAAAAATCTGTTAAGAAATTATAATGTTCAAATTTTTTTTTATAATTTAAGGTATCATCCTCAAGCCAACCACAGAGAAAGAGTTAACCGAAAAACGGCTGGAGGCCAAGGGGGGAGACGATTCCTATAAATATAGACCCCGAAACTTGGAAAGGGATTCAATTTCATTCAATTCATAATTCGTTTTAAGTGGTAGACTTCAGTTTGCGCGTCATAACTGTTGCCGGTACGTGTCTCATATAATAGTGTTGTACGACTTGTACCTTAATTTTGACTTCAACGGATTTAAGTGTTAGTTTAAAAGAAAAAGGCCGTCAGCCTAGAGAAACTTTTCGTTGCGCACGATTCGCGATAATTTTTTAGCCGAACGGACCTTTATTCTTAATAAGGACCCAGTGAATTACGAGGAAGTGCTTAATGAATGTATATTCGGGGTACATTTCTGTAGTAGGAAGTGGTAACTATAACCTCAGAACCCTAACGTGGTCTGAGAGACTTATTATTGCCTTTATTGCGCCATCGATTAAATCCTTAAAATATTTTGCGTTTTCTAATTGAATTGTTCACCAAAAAAGTATTTTTTCAGCGCTGATATCCGAAAGTGTGGCCGAAGGCGTCACTTATCCTATCTTTTTTTTTTAGCAAATCGTACAGGTCGTTTCAAAACCTTTGATTGATAATAAATTACAGGCTATTGAGTTTTTCTCTAGCTAGAATTTTTTCCTCATAAGCCTCTCTCTCTCTCCCTCTCGGAAAAATTGCTCGCTACAGCACTAAGTGAATTTTTCTCATAGCATTTAAAAAAGTATAGTTTTTGGTTTATTGAATTTAATTATTAATTAGGTTTTTACTTTAAACGCTAGCTTGTGTAGGTACAAGCGAACTCCCACAGGTTACAATAATTTTTCTCTTTTTGATAATCAAAGAAATCAATCAAAGCCATATTTAACTAGGTAACTCACGAGTTAACGTGACTTCTTGTGTCACGTTTTACTCACTTCTGGTCAGTGGCGTGCAGTGTCAATTAGAAGAGGGTAGGTAATGTAAAGAAAATGACACACAAGGAGTAAGCCCGCTGCAGGCGCCGCCGGGGGCACAAAAATGTTCCAGGTGCCACGCCCAAAAACGTTCATTTTGAGCCTCCAAAAAATGTACGCATACATCCTTTTCGATTCGAGTTTCGCCAAAACTATGCAAAGAAAATGCCCTATAACTGGTTAGTGGACTGGTCTTGTTTTTTGAGGCATTTGAAAAATTATTTAAATCAATATACCCAGGTTTACCCCACACATTTCCCGAGACATTTCCTTCTTTACCAAAGAGTAAGCATGGCCAACAATACATTTTAATTAAAATACCGAGGTTTTCTTTTGTTGCTGCACGATTTTCAAGTCCGCGCTAGGTCTACCAATCTTAATAGCATTTTGTTTTTCGGCAAATGTCATACTTGTAAAGAGCTTAGTGCTAATACGTTTTTCCAGACAGTTTACAATGTCGTCGCACTGGCACTCCATAATAAAAAGCACTAAAACTATTCACAAAATCTTCCTAACCAACAAAACTAAACAACAACCCCTTTTATAGGTACTAAACTAACTAAACTTTCAAAACAAAAATTAAAAGAACATTCAAATCTCACACAAGAATAGGACACAGTTAGTAAGTTTAGGGTAGCCCGTGTACTGTAATTTAATTTAAGGGTAAATATTATTAAATAATAAAGCTTTCTTAACCAAACCCTGTTATGATGTAACCGGTAATCGCTTTCTAACTAATCACTAAAGCGTAAAACAAAACAATGCATATCAAAATCACAGATTGTAGGAGTAATCTGTGTCAAAATATTAATAAGAGAGCACATTTTGTCCGGCACTTATCGTTGCGCCGCGCGTCGGTCGGTGGACCCATCCGCTTTCTCTCTTTTCTTTTTATGTATCGTTCCATTTGGCTGTCTTTTTTCAAACACTGCCTTTCGTTTGCATAGTGAATCCAGTATTGACGGTCTAAATGCATGCATTCGATTTGCTGTTAGATGCTTTTTAGCGGATTGCCGTCGCGTCGGAGAATATTATTCCGTTTAATATACGTAGCGTAAGATAAGTGTTAGAATGTGATGTTTTTCTATCATATAATTCATATTTTAATTGGCGCTTAAGATAAGCTTTTTAAATTTGGATTATACTTATTAGTAAAATTATAATTTATATTATCGGAATTAAAATTAAATGGGAAAATATAAAAAATGTCAAAACTTCAGGGTATGCAATGCATTTGTGCTTTCATTGTGTGCACGCCACTGCTTCTGGTTAGGTTTCTGATAGACCCTTGTCGCGATTCTGGTTGCAGAATTTCTCTATGTTTGATGATATATGTGCAATACTAAATAATTAGGTCCTGATTGGACACCAAATTATTATTTTCTTCTAAACGCTATCTCAGTTAACAGTAACTTATTGTTAACTTAACTTAACGGTCACTTTTTAACTTTCTATTACCAATTTAACCTCGAATTTTGAATTGCAAGGTTTGAATTCTGGAATTCTGGAATATTTTAAACAATACCTAAATATTATTTTACGCTTAACGCTATCTCAATTAAAGCTAACTTACAGCTAACTTAACTAAATAATCTCTTTTAACATTCTATTGTCACATTAACCTGGACTTTTGGAATTGCTAAGCTTGAACTTTGGATTTTAATTGTTATAAAATTATATATTCAACCAGATTCGCCTGAATCCATTTTGGCACTATACTTCCCGCAGCCCAAAGGAAGTCAGCTCTGTAGCTGTACGAACAACTGGCTCGGGAGACACTACAAAACAATACTATATTTTTTGATAGGGTAGGAATTATGGATCAATTCAACCATTATATTTTCGGTATGCATTGTCTTCGTGTAATTTGATTTTGCTGGCGCGGTTAAGAGGCAGTTGGGTTCCAGTCAGCCTCGCGGTGTTCTCCTGAATAACAAAAGTTCAGAGAGAGAAGTTTGGTTTAACCGTGGTAGCTCCGGGAATAAATTGAGCTACTGACATCCCGTTACTCACGCGACTTTAGTAGGCAAAAGTCCTAGGTCAGAAACTGATTGTCTGATAATCTCAGAGCTCCCTCACCAGGGCCCGCTTCAGCGTTTACGCCGCCCCGGACAAAAAGGCAAATTGCCGCCCCCTAATAGTTATTTAAAAATGTATATCTTTTGTTTAAAATAAAAATCAAATGGTTTTAAATTATATTAAAAACGTATATTCAAAAAGAAACATATAACATAATTAAAATTCAAGTAGGACAAAACAGTAAACATTAAAAACGGTAATATTAATATAACAACAATTATTCCTATAAACAATAATTTTTAATACGTTTGAAGGTAACACTATATATCCAAGGGTAGTACAAATATCAAAATAATGAAAAGCAAACTAATTGTTAACAAGGTGCATTTTTAATATTATTACAAAAATGTGTTATTGCACAACCGCACAAACAAAACTTACATCCTATAAAAACTAAACAAAAATAACATCAGCTACTTTAAAGTCACAGGAAACATTTCTTTCTCACTTTTATTTCTGAAAACTTTTTTATTACCTCTTTTAAGTTTATTTGATCAGCAATTTCATGCTCAATCGCCAAAATGGCTAAACCATTAAGACGATTTTGCGTGGTAGTGGAACGTATAAAGTTCTTGATTAATTTTAATTTTGAAAAACTCCTTTCCCCACTTGCAACCGTTATTGGTATAGTCAGCAATATTCTTAAGGCAACACTAAGGTTTGGTGCAAAATTTAACATAGTTATTAATTTTAGTACATTGCTGGGGCTTCCTTTTTTGTCCAAAACCGCAGAAATTTCCTCTGCTAATTCTACCCCATTTATGTCAACAGAATCACCATCAGTTAAAATACTTTCTAAATCCTTGCGGTGTTTTAATAGCGTCTCTTTAGACATGTTTTTCAATTCGTATATATTATATAAGAATTGAAAATAGTTACTATGGTCACTAAGTTGTTTAAATCTAGCATCTAGAGCATTTAGTGCTTGATCAATTGTAAAATAAAAAAAAATCGATCTTATATTTTTCTTTGGGATCTTCGATCGGTTCATCTCGTGTTTCGTATGGAGAAATGGGTTTTTCTTCTTCTTACACGATGTCGTGGTATTGTTGATTCAAAACTAGCGTCAACGCCAATTTCATCTGATTCCGGATGGTTTTTCGAATGACAATTATTCGAACGACAGTTCTTCGAACGAAATTTCTTCAAATGGACAATTCTTCGAAAAGACAATTCTTCGAATCGAAAATTTTTCGAATGTGTAATTCTTCGAATGGACAATTTATCGAATCTTTAATTTAGTTTGTGTTAGTCCCTTTTACCGTTTTAGCAAAATTTTTGCAACGCCTCGGTCGTGTAGAAGGTAGCGTTCTTACCTGTCATTCCGGCGCTGCCGGTTCGATTCCCGTCGGTCGCGACTGATGTTTTTTTTACACTACAATTTAATCCTATACATTTTTTTTTTATTTAATTATTCATTTTTTCCATTAACTGGACATTTTGTGAAGAAATGCCGCCCTTTCAATTTGCCGCCCCGGACAAATGTCCGGGTTGTCCGGCCCTAGAGCGGGCCCTGCCCTCACTGATCTGATTTTTCCCTTCGGTTCTGTCGTTCACTATTTTCAGCATGTTTCGGTCTCCGCCTTACCACTTGAGATCCGGAAGTACGGCGAGGGGTGGAGGCGATGGAAATATTCCCCCTCCGGAGGATGAGAACGTACCACAGGGGGACAGCGTCCAACCAGGACTCCATGCGTGTGCAGACCACAGTTCCGGTGGAACTCCGGAACGACGCGTCCGTAGGGACGTCCCTGACTGGTCAGGAGTTGGTAGGGCAACCTACCAGCACTTCCCTTGTCCGGTCTGGTGGCGGCCGAGATACCGTCTCCGACACGCTATAATCAAATTTAATGTTTTTGGTTAGTAGCCATAATTCGGTTCGTGTTTTAACTTACCTCAATTTGTGTAACATATTCGTATACATTTTAACCCGTTTTGGTGCTTTTGATTAGTTATTCAATCAACCTTCAGTTAGTTTTAATTTATTTTAGTCCTTTGAACCGGTTCCGATACGTTATAATCAAATTTAATGTTTTTGGTTAGTCACCAAAATTCGGCTAATTTGAATTTACTTTAATATTTTTAATCTGTTCCGATGCGTTTTAGTCATTTTTGGTGCTTTTGGTTACTTTTAGTTAGTCGTTCAGTTAGTTTTATTTTATTTAAGTCATTTGAACCGGTTCCGATGCTTAATAACCAATAATAGTGTTTTTGGTTAATCGTCAAAATTCGGTTAATTTGGGTTAGTTTTGACTATTGTTATTATTTTTAATCTGTTCCAATACGTTTTAGCCCTTTTTGGTGCTTTTTGTTTTTGGTTAGTTTTGATTAGTCGTTCAATCAACTTTCGGTTAATGGCAGTTTTAATTTATTTTATTTTAATCTTTTGAACCGGTTCAGGTACGTGATAACCAATTTTAATGTTTTTGGTTAATTTTAGTTAGTCGCCAAAACTCGGTTAATTTGGGTTTGTTTTAACTTACTTTAATTTGTTAAACTGTTCCGATACGCTTTGTCTATTGTTTTGTACTCTAGCTGTATATTTTGTACTCTAGCTCTAGCTTTGTCTACAAATTGTAAAATTTTTTGACAATAAAGCATTATTATTATTATTATTACCCCATTTTGGCGCTTTTGGTTAGTTCTGGGTAGTCATTCAATCAACCTTCGGATAATATTAGTAAGTTTTAACTTATTTTAGTCATTTGGACCGGCTTCGATACGTTATAACCAAAATTTAGGGTTTTTGGTTAGTCGCCAAAATTTCTTTAATTTTGATTAATTTTAAGTTACTTTAGTATTTTTAATCTGTTTCGATACGTTTTAGACCTTTTTGGTGATTTTGGTTAGTCGTTCAATCAACTTTCGGTTAGTTTCAGTTAGATTTAGTTTATTTTTGTCATTTGAACCGATTCCGTCCACATAAACAAACTAACACGATCTCTCACGCGTCTGACGTCATGTGTGGCAAAGGTAGCATGCACTTTTTCGTGATTTGATACCCCATAATAGGAAAACAAAAACATTTTCAATGTTAAAATTGGTTATTTAAATGACATCTGGTATAACTAACTAGTGGCCTGCAAATTATCACATAGAACTTCTAATATAGCCGGTAATTTTTTAAGGCTATGATCTAATTTTATGCAGGTTGCCTAGAACTCCAGAAGATGGCATATGGCGTAATATTGTTGCTCGAGTACCTTACTTAAACTAGTTAAATAATAAAAGAAATTCATCCTGAAAAGAAACCAAGATGTTTTAAAAGAAAAAATACCATGTATCAGTGCAACATATGAACCTAACATAACAATGTACAAATACTCTAACATAAGATAAAAATTAACTAAAAAGCTACATAAAACATCAAAGGTTTTTCAGAAAGCATTAACATCTTACCTAAAAAAAATAAACAAAAGAAAGATAATTCAGGACAATTTGTTTTTATTACTCGAAATAGTAACCTTCAAGCTTAAAATGAAGAAACCTTAAATTTTCTTATGATTCACTTCCCGTCTACTCTATCCCTACAATATAATTACTTAGACACCTAAATCACTTCTGTGGATGTTGTTGCTCAACACTCTTATGAATAATTTCAATTTTTCTTCCCAAGATATCGGTTTGTGATTTACTTTCTACTTCTGAGTTATCAGAGTCAGAACTATTTTCATCAGAAGATGAGTCATTATAATATCCCAATCCTGAAATATAAAATTGCTTATTAAGTAGTCTGCTTAGTATACTTAATTTACTAGTTAAAAAAGTATGTGTGTGTGTGTGGGTGGGTGTGGGAGTATGTGCGCGTGTGGGTGAAATCTTTACCTTAACTTCAAATATACCAAAATAAAAAATAATATAATTGAGTGGCGGCATCCGATAGAGTTGCTCATATACAATCACCTTCGTTCGTTCATTCCTACAGCTTTAATACTTTTAACATAAATTGGTAACACTATATAGACTTTTTTATTGACGTATTTAATTTCGTGTTCAAGTTAAATGTTAGAAAATGCGCTCATTTTATTTTACTTCACTTGTGCCGAATATGGAATAGATGCCATATTATAAATTCAAACCACATACTACCTTCCTCATATTCTTTTTAAGAGCATACTGTCTTAATACAGAATATACTGCTGAAATAAATTAAAGAATTGGTCAGCTGGTTACTTGCCATTCAAAGCATAAATACGAAAGAAAAAGTAAAAATAGGATTGAAAAAGCTATATATTTATATATATTATATCAATATATTTCTAGGTGGATTCCATGTAAATACTAATTTGATAGAAACAATTTTTGGGACTGAATTGAGGTTGCTATGAAAGCACTATTTATTTAAAACAAACAACTTATGCCTAAAACACTGCCCCGGTTTTCTTTATACAGTTCTTCTACGTGGATGGAACCAACAAACTGATTTTATACATTTTCAAGCTAAGTACTCTACAGTTATTCTTAGGGGTTTGCGAGACTACGGTTTCGGTCTCGGTCTCTGTCTCGAAAACGAGACCGAGACCTGGGAATTAGAATCGAGATCGAGACCGAGACTTACCGATCGAGAACGAGACCAAGGTAACGAGACTCTCGGTCTCGAAAAATATTTTTACTTGATGAATTTTCAACTTATTTTTCTGAAAAATCAAATTTTTATGCATGGTATTGGCAATTTATGCCAACGGGGTCCAATCAACCAAAAAATTGAAAAATCGTGCAAATCCGGGTATAACGCTTGTTTATTTTAAATTGGGCTGTTTCTTTTTAAGAGTCTGGAAGAAATGGTATACTGTTATGTACATAATTTGTAATTATGTACATAACTTATTTTGAGCCATATCCAAGCAATAAACAGCTATGAGTTTTCATATTTTTCGTAATATCTACAAGGTAATAAAACATCGCGTATCCATTAAAATAACTGGATATCTGCTTCTGGTACAACTGTGTCAGATTAGTATATTAAAAGATGAGTGGCCACCTTTGACTATAGCCACTTATACAGTGTATACCTATACAGAGTGACCCAAAATTGGTGGACGAAGCATTAGCCCTGTAGTTATTGGTCAAAAATACCTTAAATTTTTTCTATAAACATATATCGGGAAACGCCCCCTACGGAGGTGGGCCCCTAAAGATGTTTTTTTCTAATTATTTCCACAATTTTGTAAAATAGAGTTTTAAAAATTTGGAATTCCCCTAAGTAAGCTAAGTTTAATATTTAGAATTCGGAAATGGAATAAGAAATAGAAAATTTTAGTCAGGTGGTGCTTAACATTTTGGGAGTGATTCTAAAAAATTAATGTCAACTTTTTTGTGGGCTATTTTTTTATTTTCTTTTCGAATTTTGAATACGTAAAAAAGTGCCTCTTATTTCGTATCATTAGGACGCAGGGTTTCCGATTGCCAAAAACGGGTGTAAATTGAATACTATAGTTTATCAAATTTTGAAAATCTGTCATAACTTTTTTCTGGAACAAGTGTTTCTACTATTTTATAATAATATGAAGTTTTGTAACGTCAAAAGGAATTTTTGGGGAATATCAAAAATTATAACCTTCATTTTACACCCGTTTTTGGCAGTTCGTATACTTTAAAATCCGTTTTTATCAAAAACGCTGCATCCTAGCGAAACAAGCTAAAAGGCACTTTTTTGCGAAAAAAAATTCAAATTTTCAAAATTTAAAGAAAGAATATATAAAAAGTTAGCCCAAAAAAACGTTAATTTTTAAACTCACCCCCTAAAATGTTCACACCTGACTAAAATTTTTTATTTTTAATTCCATTTTTAAATTCAGAATATTAGAGTTGGTAGAATCACAAAATTTTAAAACTCTATTTTACACCGTTTCGGAAATAATTAAAGAAAACCATATTCAGGGGTCCATTTTTAAGAGGCTCTAGCTCCCTTCCCGATATATATTTATAAAAAATTTTAGGTATTTTTGACCGATAAATACATGGTTGATGTTTCATCCACTAATTTCGCGACACCCTGTATACCGTTAAATTTTAAGAGTTTTCAAAATAAATGTGTCCATATAATACAGAATGTTTGAAAATTACATCACTTTGTATGGCTACGCTACGACTGATAAGAAATGGAAAAAAATAAGAAGAAAAAGCGTTGACTTTGACAACAAAGTTGACATAAATCGGTACCTAGTTTTTGTGTACATACTTAAAAATCCCTATCACTTGAATACCTACCTACATTAGAGGTAAGCATTTTTCTATCAAAACAACAATTTAGAAACTAACATGAAATATATTAAAATATTAGTAGGTACCTATTAACCTATTTAAGTTAACTATTATTATCCAAACAACTGTTGCAAACAAAAAATGTAAAATTATTTAAGAAGTTTATCCCTAATATCACATCTACACCACGAACTGATACACAAAAGACATTTATTAGATGTTTCATTTAGCTTAACATTCCGAAGTAACGTTTGTGTTATTAACGAAATAAAACAGTAAATTATTTAATTACTTTTTATTTGCTCAAACCAAGACCGAGACCAAACCGAGACAAGACCGAGACCAAGGTAGTCTCGGTACAACGTACTGGATTAAGTACAACGATCTTTAAAAAAAAACGGAAACTGTTCCACCAAGAACATCGGTAAATGCTATAATATTATTTTATTCGGTTTAAATTATTTTTTAATTTGTTGCCTGCGCTCATATGTAGGTAATAAAAAATGTTTTTTTCATTATTTGCATATTTTTGCCCAAATCGACGATATAATTTAGAGAATCTTACTTTATGAACACGCATGGAAACCCACATGGTTGTGATTAATTGTACAGGGTGGGCCAAATTGGACACATTTAAAGGGAAGCTAACATTTCTAAACGAGATAGAAAAACTGATGTCGGTGCCTGAAAATCAATGTTTATGACAAAATTAATGGTGAAAGCCGCATATCGATATCTGTCACCGTTTTAGAGATTACAAGGTGTTTTTCGGAAATGTGCATTTTTATAAGGACTCCCTAACTTTTTTCCTATCGACATTTTTTTGTTTCTATAAAACATTTCCAAAACACTTTTTAACGTAGAACTCTATGGTGTAACCAGCGAATATCAACTACGACAAGAAGGCCCACTCAATGGCCAGAGAGCGCTACAAAGGAATCGTCGTTTATTTTCTTCGTTGCCTGGTAACGATCGACGAACTTCGCCGCACACAGGTTGAATTTAAATAAAAGCTGGCCATAAACCATATTTTCGTTTGCGGTATATTTAATCAAATTTATGACGAAATTATTTATAGCACTCTAATACTCTAGTTGGTTTTGGAAAAACAATTGATATCTTCTGAATTGTTTGCAGCGCCATGTCAATCTTATGGTATGGGTTTTATTATTATCACCGAATAGATATTTTGATAAAATTTTTATTCAACTGGCTGTTTCAAACATCTGTTACCGTTTTTAATTAGTTATTATTGATAACAATACTCAAGGCGTGTAATAACTAATATTTATAAGATTTTGATTTTGTGTTAATGATTTCACCATATTTCCGAATACAAATATTCTGAAAAAAGACATCAAGAAGAAAATGTTGCTCGAATTTGCCCCATCTTTTAATGTTTAATTAAATTTTGGCGTCTTGGGTGATTTTAAAATTGGTTAAAGGTTTCGCACAATATTTTCACTGTGTATTTCAATCCTATTTTGTAATACAACACAACTAGAAAATAGCGATATTATCTTATATCGAATATTGACTGGACTATAGAATTTACGCGTGAAAATTAATCTGACAAAGGATGAGCTGGTCTATGGCACTAGTCGCTAGGTCGCGCCGGTATAGAATCGTTCCCGACACGATTGTGATGTATTCGAGGAAACACATGCAAGCTGCTGTATATTTCGTAAAAAGTGCATCCAAAGTACGGGCACGTATTACAATAAGTAATATTTAACTTTTCGTATGGCCCTCTTCGCTCCCGCTCGCTACGGGTGCTCAAGTAAAGGAAACTAACCAGGGGCAATCCAAACGTAACCTAAGACATACCCAAAATTAAGAAAAAAGAGGTTTGCTAACCAAAATTAACCCAAGACATACCCAAAATCAGGAAAAGAACTGTTTAGAAACTTAACCGTAAAAAAAATAAATAAAAAAAAGCAACGGGGTTCGAACCGAACCGCCGGCCGCCGCCGATAGCCACAAAATTGAGACCCAACCATCTTAACCTCTAGACCATCAGGGCTTATACTGCAAATTGATTGAATCATGAAGACATACCGCGAATACAATCGCTCGAGTTATCGCCACATACACTAGATGGCGTTGGAGTCGTAAGAGAAAGAGGGAGGCGTCGCACGCAGTATTTCGTCATCGGGAACGATCCTAGACCGGCGCGACCTAGCCGCTAATGTCTATGGCCGCCGCGTCAAAGGTCGCCTACTAACATGATTGTTTTATATGTATCATGTCCTGCCGATATTCTGCTAGTTTTCGCGCGGGGAAGGAGACACACCGTTGACATGCCGCCGCGGAGAGTGATCCTTCTTAACATTTAGTTTTGCCCAAAATACATAATAAAAAGATAAAGACTGATGTACTATACTGCTAACGTGCTAACACTCCGTTGAGGTTATGTGTTGGTGTTATACCTAATTGTGCAACAACTGAAGACAGATTATCAGAAAATGGCGCGTCGAAATGAGGATCCCTTATTGGCTAAATTTGTAACGTGCGCAGTTTTCCTTGCTGCTGTCTTGTTTGAGCATTTACGTTTCTCTGTTTTTTTTTTGCTTCATATGTTGTACTGAAAGTATTTCCAAATGGTTTTATGTCATTTAAATTACCCTTAACGCAACGCATTATTAAATTGGAATTTTAAAAGCTATATCCGTTGTAAAGTCGTCGGTACGGGTGGGCAAGAAATTGAATAATCGATTAAACGCTTAATATTTTAGCAAATAACTGAACAATCGATTAATCGAAATAATCAATTACAGATATTTTCTAAAATATTAATCGATAAGTCGATTAATCGGTAATTTCTTACAAGTGAATCGAATAATCGATTATTGTCGCCCACCCCTAATCCCATAATATTGTAGTACGTGAAACTGAAGATGAAATTTCGGTAGAATCATTATTGCTGATACAAGACTGATGTTATTATAAAAAGAGGTAATAAATACTTTGGCTGAATCAGCAGATGAAAATTTATAATTTAGTTTTAATTTGTAAATATGGCATTGATACCACCTTGGGATAGTCAGAATATAAGCAAGTGTTTTTGAACAACAACTGCGCTGATGCTTCTATATTTTTTACTAGTTTCGTCCGTATTAGATAATGTTTTTAAAATAGCGATAACTCTGAAATACATGTATCGCAAAATTGCAGGCCCTCATCCACGCGTTTCTGTCGTCCGCTTAACATTAATTTTGCTCGTGAGACTCCTGAATTAACCGTTGCAAAAACAAAATTTGGATCATCGAATTAAAAATTTGAAACCTTTTTTTTACAACGAAGGAGCCCTTAATTTGCAAAATCATTTTTTAAAACGGTTTAAGAACATACAAATGATTTTTATACATGATTTTTATCGTTAGTGATAATTGATACACCCTATATAAATATAGATGATGAGCTAAAAATTCTAAAACACGATATATTAAACGTGTAATACTTAATAACTTATATGTCTTATTTCTGGTAAACCTTATTATGGCCAGCTTTCCTATAAATTCGACCAGTGTGCGCCGGGTCCAAAGGTCACATGCCAGTATCATGCTAGTTTTCGCGCGGGGAAGGAGACATACCGTTGACGTGCCGCCGCGGAGAGTGAATCTTCTTATCGTAGTTAATATTCGCTGGTGTAACTATGTCTGTTTGAAAAATATAACGGAAGATACTGCATCAAAATTTGACAGTTGGGGGTAAAATTTACAGTCTAGTCATTTCACAGAAATTTTAATTACATCATAGAATTCTACTTAAAAAAATGTTTTGGAAATGTTTTTATAAAACCAAAAAATATGGATAGGAAAAAAGTTACAAGTCCTTTTAAAAAATGTGCATTTCCGAAAAACACCTTATTATAGCTCTTACGAGCGCCTTCCACTAAGCTCTCTCATGAACGGCTGTCGGCATTAACAATAATAATAATAAAGGTGCATTATTAGTTAATTACATTGATTTATTTACAAATTATTGAACATAAGTTTGCCTTGCTAATGCTTTACGTATTTTTGTTCCATATGCCACACAATTTTAAGTTACATACTGTAATCGATCTTTCTCCAATAAAATCGATTTTCTAAAATTGTTTCTCTGGGCTAAGCTGTGTAGTTCGTAGGCTACAAAATTGTGCAACAATAGGCGCTACTCTGAATCTAACCCCCCTCTCGAATCGCATAAATTAGGGTACACATAAATAATTAATCTCTGTAATGCTAATTGCCCTACAAATGGTTGTCCTAGGCTGTGCTAGCTACTAAGCAAACTCCTATAATAATTATCTTTACCAACTCTCAAAAGAACCCAAATGTTAACTTAGCCTTTGCGAGTAATTGACATTGTCTTATGTCCGTATGTGAGCACCGGCATCACGCAGGACTCAAACTCTTTTCTTTTTAGGTTTATAGGGAACTCACAAGATTTAAGGATAAATCCCAGTTTTCCGAAAGCCGTCCAGGAGAGGCCTATTCTTCTTGAGATTTCGGAAACTTGGTTTTCTTTTCCAAGCTGGATTTTGTGGCCCAAGTAAATATATTTACTAGGATAGATTATAAGGTGATAAATAATTAATTTTCTGATATTATCTGGGATTATCGAGGTAACGAGATCGATATTAAATATTGTCCGTTTTACAATCATATAAAGGGAATTCTAGATGAAGTTGCCTCACGAGTTGAAAAAGTAATAAAGTCAAAATTTAAGGAATGGTATAATGATAGAGTAAAAAAAGCAATTGAGAACAGGGATAATATTTACAAAAATTTAAAAGCAAATATGAATCACAATAATAGGCTTAATTATAAAAAAAATAAAAATAAAGTAGTAGTAAGTCATTAGGGCAGAAAGGAAAAAGTATTATCAACATAAAATCGATCTATCAAAAAATAATCCAAAACAAATGTGGCATACGCTAAGCCAATTCATTTCCGGGAAAAAGAAAAATACTATCAGTAAACCAACAAAACCAAACAAAGGGAGCTCTGATGATATAACATGAGAATTTCTAAAGAATACTTACCTAAATATCGAAAAGCCACTTTTAAACCTAATAAATACGTCACTGGAACTTTGACAAGTACCTTCTTACTACAGTACTACCGATTCAAAAAGTGAAAGGTAGAATTAGTGCCTAGGATTTTAGACCTATTAATACGTTAATAACCATCGGAAAGATATTAGAAACAATAGTATATAAGCAATTAATGCAATTAATCTTAGCCAATAACATTTTAATTGTAAATCAATCAGGTTTTAGAAAAAAAACCACAGTTGCATATACTTTATGAGTGGAAAGAACTTTTGGATGAAAATTATGTAATAGGAGCAGTGTTTTTGGATTTGCATAGGGCGTTCCAAACAATAGATGGATGTGGATAAGCAATAAATAGACAAAACATGGCAAATTTACGACTGCGAAATGCAAATAAATTGATTCATATTTTGCCTTGCGCATTAGAAAATTAGTGTGCGGCAGAGAGAGGGGATATTACGGGGTATCTCACTTACGAGTAAAGAGAGAGAGTTGCGGTTTTCGCAATACTGTGCTACTTTTTTGTGAAAAGAATGATGGTATAAACAACATTTTCATAGTCCGCTTCGTTTCTGAGATACACGGCGAAATTGAAAATATGGCATTTTGGGACCCCCCTCGTATCTCCGTTATCCTTTAACATATCGCAAAGCTACAAAATTGCTCTTATACAGTTTTTTACGTAGAATCCAATGGCGTGATCGGTTTTTTGCTGTGCGCTGTCAATTTTTAGCTATATATCAAATTTGTATTTTTTTAATGGAACACCCTTCATTAGATTGAAAATTCTATAAGCTTTATAAAAATATATAATACATTATAGGTGTTTTAAATAATAAGCTTAAAATTCATAATTTCACAAAATGTGTCTCTATAAGACACTAGTGTATTTTTTAATGGAACACCCTCTATATATTTATTTGATTGGAAATTTTATAAGCTTTATAAAAATATATAATACATGATATGTATTTTAAATAATAAGCCTAAAGTACATAATTTCACAAAATGTGTCTCTATTATACGACACTCTTGATAAGTATAGTATAAGCATTTTCTTTTAAACAACGGTATTAGTATTAGGCAGAGATTATTATTTCAATAAGTTTGTTTGAATATTTATTTACCTTTTGACTTATTTGGGTTTTTTTAAGTATCATTTTAATTTATAGATATCCCGAAAGAAAGCAACCTGATCTTTTAATGTTTTCCGAAATAAAGAAAAAATTGGTAGAACAAGGAACGTTGCCTCCGTCCTTACCGCGATTTTCCTTATTATACGTTTTTGGTAGGGGCCGGATAAACGTTCCATGTTCTCTTTATTCCGGAAAACATGAAATGACCAGGTTGTCTTCTTTCGGGATATCTATAAATTAAAATGATACTTAAATAAAAAATAAACCCAAATAAGTCAAAAGGTAATAAATATTCAAACAAACGTATTGAAATATAGCTGAGAAGCTTCCCGGGAGTTTTCATTGCTCTGTATAAAGCAGACTAACATGTCATATTCTTCAAAATATTGATAATTTTCATTTTCAGCCATCGCAAAATAGTATATTATGATATGAGTGTATAAGAGGGCCTTTAAAGCACGCGCGACATATTTCAAAACACGACGCGCAGCAGAGTGTTTTGTAAGTCGCAAGGGCTTTAAAGGCCTCTTATACACGTATATCATACGCTATTTTTTATTACGAATGCATCATAATCTCAAAAATGTTTTAAATATTAAACTTAAGGGATATATTGACGAATATAATATTAATCTGTCACATTTGACATGATCAAATGTTTCTATAGCAACCTTTAAAAAAGTAGCCGCATCACGATACACATATAACGGTATGCTGATTTCTAGACTCGTTTTTGACTCACCCGCGCATCTACGTCACCCGGGAAAAAATGTTCCTTTTGAAGCTGTCATAGTTTATGAAATTAAGTGAATTTTTAGATTTGTTTTGTGTTTATATATGTTATAGGATTATTTAAATTAAAAACTTATAGTATAATTATGCCGAACTGTGTTGTGGCTACTTGTAAGAACAATAATAGGACCACCAAAGGGAGTAATATTAAATATTTTCGTTTTCCTAAACATGAGTTAGCAAAACAGTGGATTCGTGCTTGTCGAAGAGAAGATGGAATTATCATAAAAGATGGTGAGTATCTTTAATTATTAAAGCTTTACTTTATTATTTATTATTTTTATTACATATTTCCACGATTTACATGATTTTTTATGGCAGTGGCACACACTCTGAAGGGAGATCCTATGGCTAGAGATGGATCCTAATTTCACGTACCGTACCGTGATTTTAGCTGCCGCTAATTCGACATTCGGGTGCTGCTGTGCCTTAGTTCCGTTCTTTAAACATTCTTTTTAGATATACCACGATCAAGACGCGGTTCACGGTCCAGCCAGACACTATGTGGTTAAAAAATATTTGCCAAAATTTAAAAAAGGAAAAAAAAATAAAGCAACATGTATTATTGAAGTGTGATTGAAGTGAAACTTCTTAACGCGCGCCGGGACGAATATTTACACATGCTCACATACGATGGTACCAGGGTGCTAAAATCGGTTAGGTTCTGTAGCGCTACAAAGGCTCATTGATTTGCGCACCTAATCGCGCCATGTATTCGCGATGCAATCGTTCTGTTCCAACAGCTCTCGTGGCCGAGTGGTCTAGGTGGTTAGGTCTCGATTCGGCGGCTCTATCGGCGGAGCGGCGCGGTCAGAGTTCGAATTCCGTTGCTTTTTTAATTTTTTTTAAGGTTAAGTTTCTATACAGTTCTATGAAGAATATTTTTTTTCATTTGGGCCTTTTCTTTTTGTTAATTGAGTGGTATATTTTAAAAACTACTTTTTAACGAAATCCGTTACGATATATGTATATGATTTTATTGTGATATGTTTGTTAGCTTACAAGCAAAAAATATGGGATTTGCTCTATTACCTTATCAAGCCATAAGCGAAACTTTTATGAAGAATATTTTTTTTTCATTTAGGCCTTCACTTTTTGTTAATTAGTATTATATTTAAAAAATGGTATATTTTAAAAAACTACTTTTTAACCAAATCCGGTACGATATGTAGGGGTCGTCATTTCCTTGACAACTTCTTGATTTTGTCTTGATCTTGTCTTGATTTCAAGACAAGATCATGACAAGAAATGATCCTTGTTTTTCAAGACAAGACAAGAAATTAGTTCTCAAGTCCAAGATTTCTTGGAAAGAAACCAACAAAATCTTGAAATTTCTTGAAAATATAAAATAAAAAAAAACTCATTTGTTTTGCTAGTTTATTGAAAAAAAAACAAAGCACTGAAACATTTTTAATGGAATGATAAAAAAATTATTATGTAAAAAATAACTTTTTTATTTTCAAAGATTCTTGGATATGTTATGGATTAAGGTATTGGGATCAAAAAGTACTTTGCAAACCGAGTCTACTTCAGTGGAAATGAAATAAATATGTAAAAATGGGCAAAAAATATTTGAAAGGATTCAGAATATTGACTATTAAATAATGAGGTCAATACAAAGAAAATTAAAATTGTAGGTACTTTAAGTTTGGTAAAACTATATCTTGTGGGCTAAATTAAATTGAATAATTTTTTAATGCTTAATGACTTTTTATTTGCAAGGGATTTTTTTTATTATTTTTGGATATGTTATGGGCTTAAATATTAGAATCAAAAAGAACTTTGCTCAGCTGATCTACTTCAGTGGCATGGCGTACAGAATATTTGAATTTACGTAATTTTTTTAAATTAAGAAAAAAATAATTTATGAAGGAATGAACTATAAAACAATACTATCATGACCGCGTGCCTCTCGATTCTACGCATCAAGTATAAACATCACATCAACCAATCTCGTCCCGACTTTTTTACTTAGTTCTCAAATGTACACGTATAATTATATATTTTTTATAGGAACGTACCTATTATCGAAAATGTCCTTTAAAATCCCCCAAAACTGCGAATATTGCATTTCAAAACATATGTTCTACACACGCTTACATAGCAGAATCGAAAGCGTCGTTCCCGGGTGACGTCACACGTTTCTGTGTGGGAGGTTCTGCCAGCGCAAGAGCATACCGTTATATGTGTATCGTGAGCCGCATCATAAACATCATTTTAAGCACGCTGCAGCGTGCGATAATCGTTGATTATGATGCATGCGTAATAAAAAATACAATATTACACGGGAAATATACATTTTGTAAGTGACAGGTCCTGCCAATAAAAAATGATCATTCCATTGCTCTAATAATCTCTGCCGACTAATACTGCTTATACCGTTGTTTAAAAGATAATGCTTATACTATACTCATCAAGAGTGTCGTATAGAGATATTATGAATTTTAGGTAGGTATAATACATAATATCATGTATAATACATTTTTGTAAAGCTTATAAAATTTCCATCAAACGAAACAACAATATACAGGGTGTTCCATTAAAAAAATAAAAGTATGATTTATAGCTAAAAAATTACAGCTCACAGCAAAAATCTGGCTACGCCACTGGATTCTACGTAAAAAAGTGTATAAGAGTTGGTTTTTAGCTTTGCGATATGTTAAAGGATAACGAAGATACGAGGGGGGGTCCCAAAATGCATTATTTCCAATTTCTCACTTTTCAATGGCTGGGCATTAGGCGATCTTCAAGTAAAAGTGCGTGAAACTTATCCGGGTGCCATTTTCATACACTGTTTTGCGCACAAATTAAACTTGATTTTGTCTCAATCGGTAATGAAGATAAAAGAATATAAAGTGTTTTTTGCAACTTTGAGTTGCATGCGTTTCGAGGGTCAACAACGGCTGGGCGAACTTTAGAAACTTTAAATTGCTCTAGAGGATTTTTAGATAGTTTAAAAAACGATTTTAATTTAACTTTTTACTTCTTGTTTTTTCAGAAATATTCCCATTTTCTGATAATCTATTTAATATATTACAATCTAAAACCAACGATATTGGATTTTGTGTAAAAAAAATTGTGTTTAAAAATATAATAAACAAAACGACAGATGACTTTGATAAATGTTGGGAAAATACGAATAGTGTCGGTATAGGTTTGGAGCCACAAAGAAAACGCGTGCGCACGGATAATGTTGGGGATTAAAACGTGTTATCGACGACTTTTTTACCAAATTTTGGATCAAATTTATCAAGAAATAGACAACAGGTTTAAAAACTTTGAAGACCTAAACTTTCTTGAATTGTGCTATTTTAACGCGTTTAAGGGAAAACATTTTCCGGGAACCCAGTTAAAATCATTGATGCGTCATTATGGACAGTACTTTGATTTAGGTTTGTTACGTTCGGAACTAACAGTTATATATGAGACTGAAGACATCGATAAAAAAAATCTGCTAGTGAGTTATTGGCTTTTTTAAAAGAAACAGATTTAACAAATTCATATTCAGAGGTAGTAAAATTATGTGAATTAGTGTTGACGATTCCAGCTACTAGTGCCTCGGTAGAACGTAGTTTTTCTGCGCTTAAGCGAATAAAGACATATTTGCGAAATTCAACAGGACAAGATCGTCTTTCAGATGTGTCTTTGTTGGCAATTGAAAACAATCTTGTGCAGAAAATGTCACAGAATCCGCGTTTCTACGACGAAATTATAGACGAGTTTGCACAAAAAAAGCGAAGAATCCAACTACAATATAAATAGACATGGGCGCCGGCAGGACGGGGGGTGGGCAGGAGGCAGTTGAGAAGAAATCTGCTGTTACTTTTCTCCGATTAAAAAAATATTGGTATGTACAGGGTGTCCCAAATTCGAGCCTCATCATTGGTATCTCGGAAACTAGAAGAGATACGAGATCGGTTAAATGAAGGCAAAGTTGTGCAATTTGATGCTGATCAAAATGCCACCTTAAAAGTTAAAAAATTCCGAATAGTTCCGAAGATATTTAGAAAAAACCGAATATTCGCGATTTCATTTTTATTTTTTATGACTCTATTTAAATAGATATAACAATAGTATATTATTTTATATGGAGGAAAAGTGATAGTTTTCATGGCGCGCTCGTGTTTAACAGCCGAACGGAGTGAGGCTGGTAATAGAGAGCAAGCCATGAAAAGTAACTTTTCCTCCAAATAAAATATGCTGTTTTTTCTTCAAATGTCGACAAATTAATGCAAAAACATCTCTTTTTAATAGTAATAATATCTAATTATTATTAAAGATAAATGAGTTCGCAAGGCGGCTTAGACCACGGTCGTAGGTGGCCTTGCCTAGACCGGTGTCGGTTAATATAATGTAACATCAAGCTGTCAGTGGACACTGTCAACGATAATTATTTTTTAAGATTGGGTCTCCGATTGCGTTTTAATTCCGTATTGATAAGCAGTTATTGAGTAAGTTCGATTAAATAATAACCAATTTGTTCCTAAATTAGTGATTTTTAGAAATGCAGTCACAAATTGAGTGATAAATACAAATTGTAGTTTAATAAATCTTGAGTTGTTGACGCTTATTTTGTTGTCTGTTTGTATGGTATCTATGTTACTATGGTAACACTTTTACCTCCGCCGGCGGAAAAGTGAAAAGTGAAGCTCCGGCGGGGGAAAAACGAAACTTCACGGCCGCCTACACAGTCGAGTAATGACGGATTTACTGACGTTTGAAGAAAAAATAAATTTCACATCCTCATTGCTACTTTTTCTGTTCTACAAGATGGTGTTATCAGATTTTCAAACCGACGTTTCGTCTTTGAGCTGCCATAATCAACTTTGTTTTTTTAAATACGGCCCTGGGTTTTTTATTAGGGACTTTAAGAGCTTCTAATGTCCCAAAACCAATGATCGCACTTATTCGATAAAATCATTTTAAGGATTTCCTGGTAAAAACTTACCAAAAATATGTTTTCTGTCTCTTTCTAACACATGACTTGTTATGGAAAATGCCATTAATATGAATTTTTCGAATAAGTGCCATACATCATTGGCTTTGGGACTTTAGATGCTCTTAAAATCCGCAATAAAAAATCCAGGGCCGTATTTAAAAAAGAAAGTTGATGATGGTAGCTCAAAGACGAAACGTCAGTTTGAAAATCTGATAGAACCATCTTGTAGAACAGAAAAAGTAGCAATGACAATGTGAAATTTATTTTTATATCTATTCAAATAGAGCCATAAAAAAATTAAAATGAAATCGCGAATATTCGGTTTTTTTTCAAAAATCTTAGTAGGTATTCGGAATTTTTAAACTTTTAAGATGGTATTTTGATCAGCATCAAATTGCACAACTTTGCCTCCATTTAACCGACCTCGTATCTCTTCTAGTTTCCGAGATCCCAATGATGAGGCTCGAATTTGGGACACCCTGTACATCCATAGTACATAGTATATTTTTTAGGGTAGATATATTTAAGTCATAGTTAGGCCACAGTTAAGTTTAAGTTAAAGCAATATTTGTATACAAATAATACCATTTTTAAATTCAATTAAATCTAACCTAAGAAAAATAAGAATAGTTTTAACGATTGCAGATTCGATTGTTATATTATATCATCAAAAGCGAGGTCCAGTTCCAGTTTACTTTTGTTACCTGATACCCAGCTCTACTTTTTTTATGTTTAATTGAGTTGGGAAATTTGTCAATAAGGCTTGGTAAAATCCGCTTCGACCAACCGTGGAAGGCGTGTTTTTTAACGATTTTGGGTATAAAATTGGGCGTGGCACCCCTAAAACTTTCCGCCATCGGCGTATTAGCCTTCGGCGGCGCCTGCAGCGGCCACCACCTTCCGTGCCTTGTAAATTTGCTTCCCATGTCACAAATATCACCGCACCCCCCTGCAGCGAGCATACATATTCTATTTTCTACGTCACGTGTGTCGCAAACTTTTAGATATGCCATTTAAATAACACAGGATGAGGATTATAATTTATTTTATTTGCGATTATTACTTTATTTGGCGGACAAATATATTATGGGTAAAAAAAATCATATTTGTTTAGAGTATCATTGGGGTTTCGAATTCGTGGGGCGGCATAAAGTAGTTGACTACCATCATAGGTAAAAATACATAAATTGAAATTAAAAAACAATAGTACATATATCAGAAAATGAAGAAAAATTAAAATATATTATATTCGAAGTAAATACTTCTTTGGTTTCCTGAGAGGAATTGGCAAAGAGTTACTCAATTTTTATGAGACTAAGTCAAACTAACCGAAGTTGATTGGACGACTAATCCAAACTCACCAAATCTATTAAAATTGAGTATAACGTATCGGAAGCGGCTCAGATAAGTAAAATAAGTTGAGACTAAGTGAAACTAACCGAAAGTTGATTAGACGACTAACCTAAACTTTCCAAATCTATTAAAATTGATTATAACGTATCGGAGAACCGGCTCAAATAAGTAAAATAAGTTGAGATTCAGTGAAACTAATCGAGAGTTAATTAGACGACTAACCTAAACTAACGAACTCTATTAAAATTGATCATAACGTATCGGAAAAGGCTCAAATAAGTAAAATAAGTTGAGACTAAGTGAAAGTAACCGAAAGTTGATTAGACGACTAACCTAAACTAATCAAATCTATTAAAATTCATTATAACGTATCGGAAAAGGCTCAAATAAGTAAAATAAGTTGAGACTAAGTGAAACTAATCGAAAGTTGATTAGACGACTACCCAAACTAACCAACTCTATTAAAATTGATTATAACGTATCGGAACCGGGTCAAATAAGTAAAAGTAAGTTGAGACTAAGTGAAACTAATCGAAAGATGATTAGACGACTAACATAGACTAACCAACTCTTAACTCTATCAAAATTGCTTATAACGTATCGAAACCGGCTTAAATGACTAAAATAAGTTGAGACTAAGTGAAACTAACCGAAAGTTGATTAGACGACTAACCTAAACTAACCAACTTTATTAAAGTTGATTATAACGTATCGGAACCGGCTCAAATAAGTTGAAATTAAGACTAAGTGAAACTAACCGAAAGTTGATTAGACGACTAACCTAACTGCTCCAAGTGGAAGTAGAGAATGTGATACGCAATTTAAAAACAAAAAGTCTGTGGGGGTTGATGAAATACCCATAAGTTTACTTAAACATGTAGCTACCAATATCTCACCTGTATGGTCCTACATAATACATTTATTTTTAAGTGGTGGAAGTTTTCCTGACAGGTTAAAGGTGGCACAGATAAGTCCCATTTGGGTGACAAAAGTCAAATCTCAAATTATATACCCATAGCCCTTCTTAATACTATAAGCAAAATATTAGAAAAATATCATATATAAGCGCCTTATCTCATTCCTTGAAGGAAATATGCTAATTTCAATGTACCAATCCGGTGCAGGTAAGGTTTTTCTCTTTAAATAAAAATAAAATTACACTTTCTCTCTTTCTGGATCTATAGTGCTTTTAATAGTGTTAAACATGGCATATTAATCAATAAGCTGGGTAATTATGGCATAAGGGGAATTACCTTGCAAGTAATAAAGTCTTATCTTGAAAATCGTAAGCAGTGTGTCATTGGTATTGATGGGGGTGGAGATATGGCGATGTCTGGGACAACAACCTTATTCTAAATATCAATAAAACTCAAATAGTTAAATTCTCAAATCAAAATAATGGCAAAACACAAAGTTTTATATTTGACAATGCTCTCTTGCAATCAGTGAACTCCGCTATGTTATATATTATGGGTAAAAAAAATCATATTTGTTTAGAGTATCATTGGGGCTTTAAATTCGTGGGGCGGCATAAAGTAGTTGACTACCATCATAGGTAAGAAAACATAGATTGAAATTAAAAAACAATAGTACATATATCAGAAAATGAAGAAAAATTAAATTATATTATATTCGAAGTGAATACTTCTTTGGTTTCATGAGAGGAATTGGTAAAGAGTTACTCAATTTTTATGAGACTAGTCAAACTAACCGAAACTTGATTGAACGACTAATCCAAACTCACCAAGTCTATTAAAATTGAGTATAACGTATCGGAAGCAGCTCAGATAAGTAAAATAAGTTGAGACTAAGTGAAACTAACCCAAAGTTGACTAGACGACTAACCTAAACTAACCAAATCTATTAAAATTGATTATAACGTATCGGAGAACCGGCTCAAATAAGTAAAATAAGTTTGTGAAACTATTCGAAAGTTGATTAGACGACTAACCTAAACTAACCAACTCTATTAAAATTGATTATAACGTATCGGAACTGGCTCAAATAAGTTAAATAAGTTGAGACTAATTGAAACTAACCGAAAGTTGATTAGACGACTAACCAAAACCAACCTAATCTATTAAAATTGATTATAAGGTGTCGGAACCGACTCAAATAAGTAAAATAAGTTGAGACTAAGTGAAACTAACAGAAAGTTGATTAAACGACTAACCTAAACTAACCAAATGTATTAAAATTGATTATAACGTATCGGAACCGGCTCAAATAAGTAAAATAAGTTGAGACTAAGACTAAGTGAAACTCACCGAAAGTTGATTAGACGACTAACCTAAACAAACCAAATCTACTAAAATTGATTATAACGTATCGAAACCGGCTCAAATGATTAAAATAAGTTGAGACTAAGTCAAAACTAACCGAAAGTTGATTAGACGACTAATCCAAACTAACCAAATCTATTAAAATTGAGTTTCATCTATTAAAATTGATCATAACGTATCGGAAACGGCTCAAATAAGCAAAATAAGTTGAGACTAAGTCAAACTAATCGAAAGTTAATTCGACGACTAAACTAACCAAATCTATTAAAATTGATTATAACGGAAAGGAACCGGCTCAAATAAGTAACATAAGTTAAAGTGAAACTAACCGAAAGGCGATTAGACGACTAACCAAATCTATTAAAATTGATTATCACGTATCGGAACTGGCTCAAATAAGTTAAATAAGTTGAGACTAATTGAAACTAACTGAAAGTTGATTAAACGACTAACCAAAACTAACCTAATCTATTAAAATTGATTATAAGGTATCGGAACCGACTCAAATAAGAAAAATAAGTTGAGACTAAGCGAAACTAGCCACGTTAGATTGTGGATTGAGACACGAATCGATTGCAAATGTTTTTGAAATGAATGCTTTTTTTGGCTGCATGAGAGTAATTTTTCAAGCCTGCGTCACACGGTTTATGATATTTTCGTCTCGCAAGGGAGATAAAATATATGATTCTCTCATACTCTTTCTTTCTTATGGAATCGATAAAGAAGTATTCCCTTCCATCACGTGTACTGTACCGTGCGTTCAATTTATCTTGATAACATTTTGATTCGTTGTAACTTTTGTTTTTACACATATCAAGGTAAACAAAAAAACAAAATGTAGGGTTGGTGGCCAAGTTTTTTTTCTAATTTACATATCAAACAAAACACTAACAATTTTCTCACATATAAGCCTACTTTATATTTTTTAAACGGAACACCCTGTATATTACTACATTTTTGGACCCTCTAGAGAAATCTAAACACATTTCATGTATAATATCTTATACCTATCTTTAACTATTTTCGAAATATTGACAGTGGAAAGTCGGGCATTGTGACATTTAACCCGTGGATAAAATTAACGGAACCTTTAAACCTCCGGTTAAATTCAAAGTTACTGTCATTCGATAGCTTATGAAAACCAAAGATAGGAATGTGCAAACCGTTTTCTTTGATCTCGTGCGGTTTAGATTTTAGAGCCTGTCAAAGTGTCAAAATGCCCGACTTTCAACTGTCAATATTTCGTAAACAGCTAAAGATAGGTATAGGACATTATACACGAAATGTGTTTAGATTTCTCTAGATAGTCCAAAAATGTAGTAATATACAGGGTGCTCCATTTAAAAAAACATAAAGTGGGCTTATATGACCGAAAATTGTTAGTGTTTTGTTTTATATGTAACTTAGAAAAAAAACTTTGCCACCAACCCTACATTTTGTTTTTTTTTTGTTTACCTTGATATCTGTAAAAAGAAAAGAGTTACAGCGAATCAAAATGTTATCAAGATAAATTGAACGCACGGTACTACTCGCGACTTTTTTTTAACCAATTTTGAAATATATTATACTTTATGAATTATTGTTAAACATAGTATGATATTCATATTATCACATTGAGAGGAAAATAAGAGAAAACCCCTCGACCCTATATCTATACAGGGTGTTTCAAAAAACATGCGCCAACGCTCGGCCGGAGATTCATCATCCAAAAATAAGAAAAAAAGTTGATATAAATGCTTAGTTTTCAAGATACGGGGTGTTGAACATTTAAAAAAAATCGGCTTTTTTAAAATATCTTAAATATCCTTTGTCCGATATTCTTGAAATTTGGCAGCGTTATTTACAGTGATAAGGGGCTAATTTTTCTTTAACAAGATTAAAATTATCAATTCCAGTGGCGTCCCCGAAGGGACATGGCCGAATATATTTGTCGAAAAAAATGTACGCCACTGACTTTTTTGCAATTTTTACATTTTTTTATGATTAAGCCACTAAAAATAATTCTTTTTTGTCTCTTGAGTTGTTTTCACATCTTACTTCGTTTTCGAAAGAAAAAATAAAAAGCATATTATTGCATGTCCCTGAACAACAAAAACAGGCACCAACGCTCGTCGAGAGATTGGCCATACAAAAATATTAGAAAAAGTTCTAATAAAAATTGGTTCACCAACGCTAAACTAAAACGTTTTAGAGATATTTGGTTGAAACTTTGGTAAAATTATGTGATGCATAGATGGTAACTTTTTACCAAACTAAAATACATTTTTTTCCAACAGAAGCTTACATTTGGGTATACCTATTAATATAATTGTCAACAAACGTGTGACCCGCTGTTTAGTTCCGGGTCACAATTTTTTTTACAATTATATTAATAGGTATACCCAAATGTACGCTTCTGTTGGAAAAGATGTATGTTGTTTGGTGAAAAATTACTATCTATGCATCACATAATTTTACCAAAGTTTCAACCAATCTAAAGCGTTTTAGATTTTTAGGATTTTTCTTAACACCCTTGTATTTCAAAAACTAAGCGTTTGTGAACCAATGTTTATTAGAACTTTTTCTAGTATTTTTGGATGGCCAATCTCTCGCCGAGCGTTGGTTGGTGCATGTTTTTGTTGTCCAGGGACATGCAATAATATGCTTTTTATTTTTTCTTTCGAAAA
>MU182630.1:217238-242360 GCA_016904865.1 Pissodes strobi | reverse complement strand
GGATTTGGCCCTCCTTATCCCGCCCCTGACAACGCCTGTCAGACAGTCAGGATAGACGGCAAGAGCGCACCGGTTCGTCGTACAACTGGAAACACCTAGAACATCGCTTTACAAGAACTCCTTTGTCTGGCGCACTGCATCACTGTGAAACTCACTCCCAGGACGCATATTCGGATGTAACAAGCAAGATGTCCATTCAACTATGCCGAACGTTTCTTCATATGAGACGTGCACGATAGAATTTAGTCGTATGTCGTGGCTGTTACATAGAATCAACAAATAAGTCTTCAATTTTTGAGCACTTCATGCATGGCCCTCCGCTCGCTTCGCTCTCTATACGGGGGCTCAACAAATAAACTAACCAGGTGCTAACCAAAACTAACCCAAATTTTTTTTTAATATTTTGGGTTAGTTTTGGTTAGCACTTGGTTAGTTTCTGTTTGTTGAGCCCCCGTAGCGAGCGAAGCGAGCGGAGGGCCATGCATGAAGTGTTAAAATAATTGAAGACTTATTTGTTGATTCTATGTAACAGTCACGACATCTGACTAAATGCTATCGTGTACGTCACATATAAAGAAACGATCGACATTGCCGAATGGACATCTTGCCTGTTACATGCGAATATCCTCCCAGGACATCTGTTCCCCTAACTAAATATTCAAGAACCGTGTCAAACAACATCTTCGCACACACACCGCTCGTCGAGCAATATAGGATGTGCTACTGCCATAAAAAAATCATTCACCTAAATAAAAAAAGAGTAGAGACACTTATAGCACAGCTTATTCACTACCAGCTAGTGAACTCTATCGAAATCGGAAAGGTGGTGTGTCGGGCACTGTGCTCTGAGCGGTTCAGTTCCACAAATGAATTTAAAATGAATTTTGGCTTCAAAATACATGACAAATTCGTCCGAAGCCTCGGCTATCGCCCTGAGAGGTTCGGAAATTTCGGATTTTTGTACAATTATTGTGCGTTTTAAAATCATTTTTAAACGGATTTTGACGATAAAATAGTTATTTATGCAACAAGTGTGTAAAGTGAATCTTTTTTTATGAATGGGAATATTGATAAAAAAAATTAATTGAAATCGAATAAAAAAGGGTACTTTACACATGAGTAGCATACAAAATTTTTTCTACTACCGAAAAATATATGAAAAAACAAAAATATTATTAAATTACTTTACGCACTAGTGCGTAAAATAACTACGCACTGCACATTAAAAAAGCCTATTTTACGAATCTTAGAGAGTGCGTAAAGTGAGTACTTTACGCACGGTAGTATAAAAAGCATATTTTAAATTAAACGAACTGTCAAAAGTTTTATTCAGATGCCCAGGTGTTTAAAACAATATTAAGTCATGACCCTCTTCTAAAATTTGCAAAACTTGGTTATTGACTTTCCCAAATCAAAGGATGCCGCCGCAAGATGACTAGCTGGTAGTAAATAAGCTGCGCTTATAGCGCACCATTTTTCTAATGAATTTTGCTAACGAAACTACAGTAAACGTCTGGCAACAGTGTGCCTTCTTAAATATCTTTGTTTTGGCTATTGTGACAGTTGACAGTAAAAAGGAGGATGGATATTTACAAGTAAAATTTAATTTTGTCTAATGGGGCTATGCGTCGCTTTAAATTAGGACCAGAACAAAACGTAGGTCTCTCGTTCGACGCAAATGTATCCTAGTTAATATTTTCACCCGACAATTGATGTTGAGATGTGTTTTGTCTATATTTCTAGTGCTTTTGTGAAGTGGTGCTGAAAATTTGTGTCAAAACTCGAACTTTGAGGGCATTTTTTCAGTTCAAATGTAGCGGATCTTCCGACTTTTTTGGCTTAAACTACTCTATAGGACACCCCATTTCTAGTGAAAAAAGAGAATTTGCAAAATCGACAAAACCTATATATCACCAGACCGTACAAACCAAATAATATAAATAACCACACAGTCCAGCATCGGAAATTTCCACGCCAATGGCTAAAGCAAGTCGCTGCCGAAATTTTAAAATATGTAAAAAAAATTAGGTGTTGGTCTAGGGTCAAAGTGTATTTAATATATCCTGCGACCAATCACGAATCTGCCTCCCGCTAAAAACCAAGTAAACGTCGCACTGTTGCCTATTGTCGCGTATTTTAAATAGCTTGAAGGCGAATAAAATATAAATATTACAAATATTATAGTATTCCGTATTTCCCTGTGTAAATAAAATAGTAAATAATAGAAGACAGTAGTATTAAGGAAAATAACAAAATTAAGTATTCAAGTAGGAAATTTAAATATGTAAATTCACTATAGGAAACTAGACAGAAAATAAATTAGGATTATTGGGAAAAAAATGTGGCAGCATCTAAATATGCGAAGACATTTTTTGCCCGCATTCTTTTCGTCCGGGTTCTTTCATTTGGCAAACAGTACAAGGCGGGCATATGCTAATCCACGCAAATTATTTGCCAGATACATTTCCAATGGATAAATTATTTGAATCTTAAATGGAATTAATTTAGAGTGTTAGTTAAGAAAACTTAGTATTTAATATTTAACATATTGTACCAATTCCCGTCAGTCTGATGAAGCTACAGTGTAGCGAAATATGGAAATGTGTTTCTAATTAAATAAACGCACAGTTTCTACAAAATAGTGAAAATATTAAACTAGTTGTTTAATTTACTCATTACTCAATGTTAATTATTCATTAGCCTTTTAAAATTAAACTTTGGTTAGATGCAATATAGATTTGTTGTTGGCAAAATTGGCTTTTTATCGGATGAACGCTAGGGTTGCCAACTCACCCGCCGGGCGCGGAATGTCCCGATTTTCGAGGCATAGGCCCCGCGTCCCGCCGTTATCTGTCGCGGGACGCTATTTGTGTTTTTGTTACAATTTGAATTTAAAATAATTTGTCCCGAATTTGGCCTCTTTGTCCCGCGGTTTAGGCAAGTTTGTCCCGATTTTCTTTAGAAGCGAGTTGGCAACCCTAATGAACGCTAATGATTGGTTCAATAGCTATCTTCGAAACAGGCAACAGGAGGTGAGGTTGATGGAGGGTGGAGAAGTATCGAGGTCGGATTGGAGGGTTATGGAGAGGGGTGTTCCACAGGGATCGATCCTGGGACCTCTCCTATTTATCATATTCAGCTCTGATGTCATCCATCATATAAAACACTCAAAATATCATATATATGCAGATGATTTACAGATCTACCTTCCTTCAACTGTATCCTGTCTCCCTGGCACAGTTAATTGTATTAATGAGGACCTCGCGAGTATTTCTGATTGGGCAACAGAGAACTCGCTGGTGATAAATCCTCGTAAGACCCAGGCAATTCTATACTCTCGAAATGATATTGATGTAACGGGCTTGCGAATTAGTATTTTGGGTAGTGGAGTGGATTGGGTTGCTGAGGTAAAAAATCTGGGATTAATTATGGACTCTAAATTGACATTTAATTCTCACGTTAATAGCATTTGTCAGCGTTCTTATTATAAACTCAAATCAATTTACGAGTATCGAAATTTGTTGCCATCACATATCAAAAAAATTCTAACGGAGAGTCTGGTCTTGTCTATTGCTAGCTATGTCGATGTTGTCTATGGACCCTTTCTTACGCAACAAAATAAATATCGAATTCAAAAAGTCCCGAACTCATGTGTCCGTTTTGTAAAGAACCTGTCAAGGAGAGATCATGTGAGCCATCACATTCGGAATGTTTTTCAGTGCAATATGGCACAGATACGATGTGTACACCTTAGTTGTATTGTTCATAAAACACTTCTGCTAAATCAACCAGTATATCTTGCAAACATGATAACTCTAAGGGCAGATATGCACGGTTTGGACCTGCGTTTTGGGAATACCATTGCTATTCCTAGACATAGATCTCAGATTTTCAAATCATGCTTGCTGTATCTTGCTGCCCATGTTTATAATCAGTTGCCACGTAGTTTTAAGACGTTAACCTATGCTGCTTTTAAACACAAGGTGAAAGCCTATGTATGTGATAATTTAACCAATAATACCACAATCTAAGTAATGTGATAACAAATATGTGATAGTATGTATGGCTTTATTACTGTGAAAATCTGTTATTAGGTTACTGGTGCTTTTTAATTTTTTTGAATTTATTGTAATAGTTTAATGTTTCTAGTTTATTATTGTCTAAATGGTGGTTATTAAAATACGTGTACACGGTACTTTCCACCCTTGTACTACATTTACTTGTAATGCAATAAAGATTATTTATTTATTTATTTATTTATTTAATTGGCAAGTATATGTCCCTCCGCTCGCTCCGGGGTTCAAGAAAAGGAAACTAACCAAGTGCTAACCCAAGCCATACCCAAAAATCAAGAAAAAAAAACTGTTTACTTAAAAAAAAACCAAAACCGACGGGATTTGAACCCGGGTCGCCGTAGTGAGCGCCAACTATGCAGACCCCTAGACCATCCTGCTGACTTACAAACAACCGGCTGCATCGCGAAGACATGCGTCACCTCACGCAAAGATACATACAGTGTATCTTTGCCTCACGTAGCTCGCCGATCACACGCCTCTCATTCACAAGTGCACTATGAACTGAAATCACGCCAGCGGTAAACTGAAGGCTGATTAGTTGCCCTGCTAGATCTAGCTCTAAGTTAAAAATATAGTTGGCAACATGACAACACCAGAGAAAGATGTTTTCTGACTGACAACAGTCAACACTGTCTGGAACTGTGGAATGTGGAACGTGGAACAACAGAACAGAATTGTTTTGTTTTGAAAGAAGTGCAGATAGCAAAAAAGACTTCCCGAAAAATTAAATTAATTCAATTTAATGTAAATATAGATATTTTAGTAATTTTTCTACAAGTGCAGGAGAAAATCCAAACAATATTCAGGCAACAGTGTCTGTTATAGGTTAATGTAAATATAGACATTTTAGTAATTTTTCTACAAGTGCAGGAGAAAATCCAAATAATATTCAGGCAACAGTGTCTGTTATAGGTTATTACTAGAGGTAAGTTAAGTAGGTATCAAAATAGATACCTACCCGATTTGCTTCAGGGTTCCTTTACAATAATTTACATCTAAAAGATGATATAAGAGACTTCCGTAAGACTTATCAACACGGCCCCCGTGAGGCGAAAATCTCGGCCCACGATGATTTCATCCGCGTCTCCACAAATCCTGCAAAGGCATCTTGGCAAATTGTTAATAGATACAGGCCTGAAAAAAAAACGCACCCGAGACCCACACTTCCTTAACATATGACGAATTTAACGATTTCTGTACTAATGTTGCTTCAAACTTAATAAATCAACTTCCTGCATCTGAACGCTCTTCAAGTTTTTATTTACAAAATATAGTTTTGGGAGGAGTCCCAGAGCTAAACTTGACCAACATCACCTATAATGAAGTTCGAGATATAATTTGCTCTTTAAAAAAGTCCCATAGTAGAAATTGTTATGGAATAAATAGAAAAATAATTATTAGTATCGCAAATTTAATTATCATACCATCAACAAAGTTATTTAACCAATGCTTGGACTGTGAAATTTTTCCCTCCGCTTTTAAGATATCTTTTATGGTACCTATATTTGTTCAAATTCTTTATTGCCATTTAGTCCGTCGGATGGAGCGCGAAAAGCCTTCTACTTTCGGAGCTAAAAAAACTGAGGTATAACCAAATGGGACCTTCACCATTCAAAAAAGCATGTTTTTTTACATAGAAAATGAAAATTGACGACTCTCTCCATTGGTCGAGACCAAAGATATAGGCAAAAAACTAAAAAAAAAATGGATTTTTATCTTTTTATTTTGAACACTCATAACTTTTTTTCTAAAGAAGGTAGAACAAATTTTTTTTTTTAGTTTTATTCCTCATTCAATTTCCGTTCTTTTGGTTTATATTTGATTAAAAAAAAGTTGTAAACTATATAAAAACAACTGTAATATTTAAAAAAAAGACAACAATTTGCCAATATTTTTTAAACTCACTTTATCATAACTTTCTTATGCAAGGAGCTATTTAATTTAATGGACTTCATTTTGTCTCGATTAATATGTGGTCTATTTTTAAAAATAAAACCGGTAGCGGCTTTTAAACGTCAAAGCGCGTGCCTCTGCGGCAGCTAGACGGCGGTTTTTTTTCATCGCGATCGTTGACGTTGTACTCGCCAGGTACACAGGATTTAATTATTTTAATTTAAATTTAGTATATTTGCCATAAACATTTTTTTTGCCTTTTTGTCGCTGGTAATATGCAATGGCTGATGTTGATAATTGACAGATTAATTACAGTGTTGCCAAACGGTTTGTCGATTGCGTGTTAGTTCTCGGTTCCTCTAATTTTTTTTTTAACTTAATGAATAATGTCGCTTTTTATCATAGATTATTTGACAATTGCGGATTAGCACATGTTTTTTTATATATTTTTTTAAACTCAAGCAACTCGGTTTTAAATTACCGATAGCTCGGTTGCGGGTTAGTTCGAGTTAGTTTGCAATTTTCTTTTAAATCACCTGTGAAGTCGTTTTTAATAAGGTACCTGTTTGTCGGTTGGGATATATAGTTTGCACTAGTTAGTTTGCCTTTCTTTTTAAAGCCATCATAAAAATATACCTATCTAAATAATCCTCACTTTTTTTGATAGATAATGAAAAAATGAATCGATTGGTAGGTACAGTCATATTTTATTTCGTTGAAAGGCAATATTATCTATGCCTGTATTGTAGATAAACAGTGTTGAAGTATTTTGGAATATCTACTATTTCAAAAATGAAGCGTAAGCCGCGTTTATTTTGTCTAGAAACTGAGAGTATTGAAAATATAGTGGTGAAAAAACCAACTGTTTCTAGCTTTCAAACAATTTTAAAATGTGCAAATAAAAGAAATGACAATATTTTGAAAACAATTTTAGAATTAAAAAATGATTTATATGCCGGTTTCATATTTTTTGCAGACAATCATTTTGTAGGAAAAATAACATTATAAATGCCAATAGCGAGATGAGAAGTGATGGGTCTTCATGCAGTATGCAAAAACCAAAAGATATAGTTTTATGCAGATTTATTTGCAGCTGATACAAAACATCACAAAATCTGCTATTCGAAATAATATTAGCACAAGAAATATAAAATCTGAGCTAAACAAACGAGCGCCGCCGGCCGGCACCGGTTTTGAAAGAAGAAGATAAGAAGAATCAAAGTGACTATTCGGAAAATACAAACCATGCCGCTGCGGAAGAAACACATTTTTATAGCAATCACGAGGAAGCTGATAAAAGGATTATTTTCCACATGGTATCCTCCAATAAAAACGGTCAACTGGTCGTAAAGTGTGATGACGCTGATGTTCTAGTACTATTAATTTATTATTATGCTACTCACGAAAATCTAAGTAATAGTAATGCCAAAGAAATATTTATGGAAACTGGTTACACAAATATGACAACTAACCAAAAGCGATATGTTCCTATTCAGGTCATTTCAAAAAACATTGGCAAATTGGCATGTACTTAGGTGAATTTATAAAGCAAAAATTCATAATAGATATACGTATATTTTATTATTATGTGTAATTTTAGGTCATATTATCAGTCATTTATATGAGTCAATAGTCATGTTGGTGAGGTAACCAAAAATGATCCCTTGTTATATGGATGGACTTTAAATGAGGACAATTTTATAGTTCTAAAAATTATGCCTCAATCTTCAGTTCCAGAAGATATACGGCAAATTATTTCCTTATTATGCAATGACAAAATCTGCAACACACAAAAATGTCAGTGTAAAAAAGAAGGGGTATTTTGTAGCTCATATTGCAAATGAAAAACAAATTGCATTAATATTAATCGCGACCTTGAAGAAAATTAAACTGAAGTTGGAGATACTGATGACGATACATTTTTCGATAATTTGTTTTAATTAATTAATAATATATGTATACCACAATTATCTATTATTTTTCTAAAGTATTGGAATATTTTGGAAGAAAGTTAACGACTTACGATGTACCCTCACTCCATGGTGCAAATTACTAATGCAAACTTGTATTTAAAACATTACCGCGGCAGTGGGTGAAACAAGAGCAGCGGTCGATCGCGATGGAAAAAAACAGCCGTCCAGCCCGACGCAGAGGCACGCGTCCCGACGTTTAAAAGCCGCTACAGGTTTTATTTCTAAGAATAGACCACAAGTTAATCGAGACAAAATGAAGAGCATTAGATTGCGCAGTTTTTCAAAAAAAAAAAAACATTTAAATAGCGCTTTGCATAAGAAAGTTATGGCGAGGTGAGTTTAAAAAAATATTGGCAATTTGTTGTCTTTTTAAAATATTACTGTTTTTTTAATATAATTTTAAATTTTTTTTTAATGAAGTATATACCAAAAGAATGGAAATTGAATGAGGAATAAAACCTAAAAAAAAATGTTGTTCTACCTTCTTTAGAAAAATAGTTATGAGTGTTCAAACTAAAAAAAATAAAAAATCCTTTTTTTTCAGTTTTTTGCCTATATCTTTGGTCGCGACCAATGGAGAGAGTCGTCAATTTTCATTTTCTATGTAAAAAAACATGCTTTTTCAAATGGTGAAGGTCCCATTTGGTTATACCTCGGTTTTTTTTCTGTGCATCCTAGACCGGGCTTTCCGACGGACTAATTATGGTTACAGGAACATTGAGTCGTCAATATATTTACTTAAACTTAGATAACTAAAACTAAATGTAGCAAAAAGTTAAACATGTTATATACAGTATGTCCGGCGATCAGGTAGACAAGAGGACAAATGGACCCAAAAATTTCAGTTTTCGACAAAAAGTCATTCTTCATAAAAATTTTTGCTTGTTAAAAAAATATGATTGTCGTAGAGAAAAAATTATTTTTTTATGCAGGGTGACCAAAAAGTTAAAATTTCAATTTTTTTTGAGGAATAAAGTACCCTTACTTCTCAGTTTTCAGCAAAATACTACATAAGAATTTTGGTTCAAATCATTCCATCTTTTCAGATGTCGATTTTCATCAACTTTGGATAAAAAGAAGTTTCTTGTGTAAAATTTGCATTTCACCAAATTTCTTTCACTGACAAGTTGTGTGCGTGACAGTGTCAAGCAAATCATCATTAAGTTATGTTATGATTGGTATTAAGAACAACCTGAAAGTAAATATTTTAAACTCTCCACATCCGTCAGCGAGACATGAAGAATTGTGGGTGAGGGTATGTTTGGGAAACCGTGTTTTTGTGTTCTGTGCGGTTTACTTTCCACCTGCGACAAATGTTGGAGAATATGAACTCCATGCGGGAAACATTGAAAGTTTTATGAATGATTTTGATAATGTATCTGTCTACATAATGGGTGATTATAATCTACCTAACTTAATCTTCTTTGAAAATGATAATTATAATTATTCAGAGATTAAAAATAATTTAGCTAATGAATGTATAACGGCAACTATGTGTTACTCAAATTTAAAACAGGTCAATAACATTCCTAATGTAAATAATGTATTTTTAGATTTGATATTTACAAATAATTGTGACTTAAAAGTAGTAACTGCTTGGGATAGCTTGGTAAAATGTGATAAATATCATCCAGCTTTGTTATTTGATGTTAAGGTTTATGACATACACAGTTCCCCTGATAACCATGTGGAATATAGATTTGATTTTGGTAACTGTGACTATACTATGATAAATTATTATTTGCTGAATGCTGATTGGGATTGTGTTTTGGCCTGTGATATTAATGATGCAGTAGATAGATTTTATTTAATCATAGATTACTGTCTAAATGAGTTTGTACCAAAAATAGCTATTAAATGTGATTTTAAGTTCCCTGCTTGGTTCAGTCAAGAACTCAGAGATCTCACTATAAAAAAAAGAGGTCTCATAAAATGTATAAGTCAAATCCAACTACACAGAATTATCATAGTTTCTGTGAACTTCGAAGACTTTGTAAGCATATATCTGGTATCTGTTATGACAATCATATCAAGGAAGTAGAACAAAGTATCAAAAATGATGTCAAATCCTTCTGGAAATATGTAAACAAAAGAAAAGATCAAAATAATATCCCTAATTTAGTTAATTATCAAGATGTAGAATTTTCAGATCCAACTGATATTGCCAATGCTTTTGCACAGCATTTCTCATCTGTATATGAAACTGAAACAATTATGCAAAAAGTGCCTCCTCCACTATCCACAAATGATCTCCACATAAGCTCTTATAAATTCAAAATATCAGAAATTTGGGAACAACTAGAAAGTATAAATATAAATAAGGGGCCTGGTCCAGATGATCTTCCTTCTAGCTTTCTGAAGAAATGTTCTTTTTCTCTGTCAAGACCTTTATGGCTGCTTTTTAACAATTCACTGTCTAGGGGTATTTTCCCCACCAAATGGAAAACTACATACGTCACACCTAGATATAAGAATAGTGGTAACAAGAATGACGTTTCAAATTATAGACCTATCTCTAGAGTTTCGCAAATACCAAAGGTTATGGAGGCAATAATTACAAATTATCTAGAAAAAGTATTTAAAAACCTTATTATAACAAATCAGCATGGCTTTGTAAAAAAGAAATCCATAACTACAAATCTACTTTTATACACTGATTTTATTTATGAAAAACTGGAAAATGGTTACAATGTTGACTCAATATATACAGATTTCATGAAGGGCTTTGATAAAATTAATCATGGTTTGTTAATAAATAAACTTTATTGTTATGGAATTTCGGGAACTTTGTTGGACTGGATGGGCTCATTTCTGACGGATAGACAACAAATCGTAAAGGTCAATAATCATTATTCTGACCCTATTAATTGACTTCTGGAGTACCTCAGGGTGCACATCTATCTCCCTTTTTGTTTAATATGTTTATTAACGATATAGAAAGTTGTTTCGCCCATTCTAAATTCATCCTTTATGCCGATGACCTCAAAATCTTTAAAGAAATAAAAAACGATAACTGCTCTAAACTTTTACAGGAAGACCTTGATAGATTTTATACATGGTGTAATGAAAACAAAATGTTCTTAAACATTAGTAAATGTAAATATATCAGGTTCAGCAAATCTTTAAAAGGGGATTGTCCCAACTACCACATCAATAATAACGGTCTGGACAGGGTGGATATAATTAGGGATTTGGGTGTCTTGGTGGACCATAGGCTCACATTTTCGGTTCATGTGGGAAACTGTCGAAATCAAGCCCTGCGTATCTTGGGTTTTATTAAGAGAAACACAATCGACTTTAAGAATATAGATGCTATAAAGCTACTATATACCTCATTGGTTAGACCACACCTAGAAAATTGCTCGGTTGTTTGGAATCCCCATTATCAGGTCTATATTGACAAATTGAACAGTGTCCAGAGGAAGTTCTTGAGATACATAGCTTTTAAAAAAAGCATTCCTGTGGAAGATATAAATTACAGTGATCTAGAACAAACATTAAATATTCAATCTATCTCAAAACGTAGGCATAATTTTGACATTATTTTATGCTACAAATTAATCACCAACTATATAAATTGTCCTGAATTGTTGAAACGAATTCAATTTCATATACCATCTAGACAACTAAGGGATGCTAGAACATTCGAACTCAAATTTCACAGAACTTCATATGGACAAAACTCACCAATAACTAGGATAATGAAAAGTGCAAACTCATTTAATGGTGATCTTTTCGCAGAATCTTTGACTTCTTTAAAGAGTAAGTTAAGAAATTGAGATGAATCATGTTTTCTATAAAGAATAGATATTCCTAAGTGAACTGATCTGTGAGGTATGTGTGTGTGTGTGTGGTTTTTTATTATGAATATGTTTAGTGTTCTAATTTACTGTAGTTATAGAAATGTATTTTGATTGGTGTGAATGTTACTTATTAGTATATTGTATTATTTTATTTTACAAATGTACGAATGGGCTTGTCCCGTGTATTAATAATAATAAATAAATAAGTTGGTAACTTTTAATGGTATTTCATTTATAATGTTAACAACGGAGCAAAGAATACATTTAATACAATGTTATGCTAATGGCAATTCCACATACAGATACGTAATTGAAAAAATTTATGAACGGTTTCCAACGTACCCGTAACAAAATGATTTAAAGCACATTTCTTAAGAAATATTTTGCTGAAAACTGAAAAATAAGGTTATTTAATTCCTCTAAAAAAAATAGAAAATTAAATTTTTTGGTCACCCTGTATAAAAAAACAACTTTTTCTCAACGACAATCACATTTTTTTAACAAGCAAAAGTTTTAGTTATGTTTCATAGTGCAAATTTTTGTTATTTTTCTCTGAAATTTCCTATCATTTATCGGTTCTATTGTTTGCATTGGATAGTTTTGGACGTCCTACACATATTCCAGTAAAAAAATCCTCAAAAGGTCATAGGATTGCAGTGATTTAACAGGATTTAATTTTTGGGGTTATATCGCTTTGTTTTGTTTTTGTCGCATAAACATAGCCGATTTTATTAAAGTGCCTAAAAGCTGATCTTAAAGTGCCAAAAACTTTTTAAACTCAGCAATATGTCTCAACATGATCCGCACACATGCTATATTTGCTCAACAACCTGTTTTGCTAAGGATGAGAAGGGTGTTACCTTTGGATGTACCTGTGACTTATGTGGGTGCGATGTCTGCAAGGGATGCAGTGGTATTAAGACGACAACAGAGATCAGAGCGCTACTTCTACTGAACAGAGCGTTGATTTTTTGGTGTCCGTCATGCAAGGACAAAAACGCAACCATTGATCAGAAAGCTACCAGTGCAGCAATTACTGAACAAACTCCCGCCAACCCTGACCTTCTCATTAAAGCCAAGGCCAATGAAGTTGAAATTTCATACTTGAAACTTCTAAATAAAGAAATTCAAGATAAGAATGAAATTCTTAAGTCGAATAATAGTCTACTCTCCCAAAGATTAGAGGATCTCCAGGACCAATTAAAGGGAATCCGCGATTATCCGGTGCACAATTCAACCCAGCCTCCCCAGGATCAACTTTTTGTGAACCTTCTTAATGAGTACCAAGAAAGGGAAACCCGCAAAAACAATTTTATGGTGTTCAACTGCCCTGAGGACATTGTAAACACAGATGATATTGTCACGCAGATTTTAGAAAAATGCTCTCAAATCCAACCCGCCAAAATTGATGGTGATGATATAAAAACTTTCCGCGTGGGGAAAATGACTGCCAACAAAATTAGGCCAATAAAGGTAGTATGCAAGTCCAGTGATCTTGCTTACAGTGTTATACAGAACTCCAAAAAATTAAAATCTGTTGCTAATCTGAAACACTTGTCAATTGGCGACGACAGGACACCTAAACAACTACAGGAATACAGAATGTTACGTCAGGAGGTAGATGCTCGGACCAAAGCTGGGGAGACTGACTTAAAGATTATCTATAGAAATGGTATACCAAGAATAATAACTGATAAACAAAAAAATTTAAACTAGTGAGTTTGTCTAACAGGAAAGATATATGTATTGCTTACCAGAATGTGCGGGGCTTGAACACCAAAACACATGAGTTCTTTAAATCAGTATCTTCCTGTGACAATCACTTAATTGCTATAACAGAAACTTGGATCCAGAATGGCGTTGCAAGCAGTGAGCTTTTTGATGACAACTACACAGTGTTCAGAAAGGCTCGTGACCTCGACCTGATGAATGTGACAAGGGGCGGTGGTGTTCTTCTGGGTGTTAGGTGCGATTTATCAGCTACAAAACTTGACCTACAGTGTCTCCATGATTTAATACCAAGTTTAGATATTTTGGGTTGTAGACTTAGTGTTTCTGGAAAAACTATTTTTATATTTGTTATCTATGTCCAATGCAATTCACCTTTAAACCATTACCAGAGTCTCTTTGATTTTTTCTCTACATTTGACCCCATTCAAAATAATGATGTCATATTTATTGGTGACTTCAATATCACGTCTAACTCTGAGCTTACGGTACTAAATGACTATATGGCTTTAAGTGGCCTAAAACAATTCAATACTTTCTCTAATTGCTATAACAATACCCTTGATCTTGTGATTGCCAACTTGAACTGCGAGGTATCTAGAGAACTCATGCCACTTATAGTCCCTGAAGATAAATCACATCCCAGTATTAATGTCGCAATTTCGATCGATAATAGTAAGTCAAGCTTAAGAAATTTTCCCCAAGATCTGTCCAACAAAAACTATAACTTCAGGAAAGCGAATTTTCCCCTACTCTACCAACTTATTTATTCTGCTGATTGGACCCCTGTTTTAAATGCAACTGACGTAAACTTAGCTTTGTCAGTTTTTTACACCCAATTACATGACATCTTTAATCAATCAGTCCCTCTCTTTAAAAATAAAAGCACTAAGTTTAAATTTCCCTGTTGGTACACTAAGGAAATAATAAAAAATTTAAAGGAAAAAGACCGCCTTCACAGAAGATATAAAAAGTCAATGCTAACTTCTGATTATAATGAGTTCTCCAGTCTGAGAAGGAATATCAAAAATCAAATCAATATTGCTTACAAGAACTATATACACAAAACTGAATCTATTGTTAAATCAGATCCCAAGCAATTCTGGCAGTTCATCCAACAAAAGCGCAATAAGACTCGTATTCCTGGGTCCATGACCATTGGAAATTCATGTATCGATTCCCCCCAAAACATAGTCAATTGTTTTGCTGATTTTTTAAAGAATGTGTATGCAAACTCGTCGACCCCTGTAGTAAATCAAGAACACGGCCCTCAATGCATAACGGTCAAGCCCTTTACGGAGAAAGAAGTACATCGTTCTCTTAAAGATCTCAAAAATACACATACTGCTGGCCCTGACAGAATTCCTTCATTTATCTTACGCGACTGTTCTCAATGTCTTGTTCCACCTCTTCGCTATATTTATAACTTGTCAATTTCATCCAGCACCTTTCCGGATCAGTGGAAAATGGCAAAAATCAATCCTGTTCTCAAGGGTGGCAGCATTAATAAGGTTGAAAACTACCGGCCTATCTCTCTACTGTCCAACTTTTCAAAGGCCTTTGAGAGCTGCGTCCATAATAACTTATTTCATCAATTGAAAAATTTAATCTCAATCAAACAACATGGCTTTTTTTCTAAGAGATCTACGGTAACTAACCTTACTTGCTTTTTGGAAATAGCATACCAAGCCATCAATGAGAGAAAGCAGTTGGATGTAGTGTATACCGACTTTACGAAGGCTTTTGACAAGTTGGACCATGGCCTTATTGCCTCAAAAATGCTCTCTCTGGGGTTTCATCAAAGCCTTGTTAACTTCTTTGTGTCATACTTGTGTAATAGAGTTCAATTCGTTGAATACAATGGTTTCAGGTCTTGCGAGTACGTTGCGACCAGTGGGGCACCTCAAGGTAGTCATCTTGCACCTTTGCTTTTTGCAGTATTTGTGAATGATGTCACTGAGGTCGTATCTTCGGGAAGCCTGCTTTTTGCGGACGACTTGAGGATATTCAAGGTCATTAATGGTGTTACTGACTGCATTGCTCTCCAGAAGGACCTCGACTCCCTGGTGCACTGGTGTCTTAAAAACAATCTGCCCCTGAATATAAGTAAATGTAAAACTATGACCATCTCAAAGGTGAATAGGGAAATCAATTATAATTATTCTCTGGAAAATATGGATCTGGAACGTGTGGATTCCATCAAGGACCTGGGGGTGATTATTGATAAAAAACTTACATTTAATGCTCACATTGACGTGGTAGTGAATTCATGTTTGAAAACACTAGGCTTTCTCATCAGATCAACCAAAGAATTTATGAACATAGATACTATTGTTACCCTCTACAATAGTTTAATTAAGTCCAAGCTTCTTTATGCAGCTCTGGTATGGTTTCCTTGTTATAATGCTCATGTGAATAGGCTCGAATAGGTCCAACGTAGATTTTTGAAGTACTTGTGCTTCAAACAGGATGGTTTTTATCCCCCCAGAGGTGTTGACCATAAACCACTTCTTATGCGATTTAATTCTCTATCCCTTAAACAAAGTTCAATATTAAGTGGTCAATTGTTCTTATTTAAATTGTGTAATAATTTAGTTGACGCACCTGATTTGGTCAGTCTACTAAACTTCTTTGTCCCTCCTAGAAATACTAGACAGCAGGTCACCTTTTATTTGGAGCACAGGGCAACTAATTTAGCCAAAAATGCACCCATTTATCGAGCCTGTTCACATTTTAACTCTCTGAGCAATACACAAACCCTTGATCTTTTTAAGGGTTCTGTGGCTATGTTTAAAAAGCTCATTAAACCTGTGATCTTGAGTGTATAGATCTCATGTATATGTAGTATTCTGCTCTTATTGTATACTAAGCTTATATAATATCTGTTTCTGGAACTAAGATCTAGAATCCACCTTGAACTAAATGCTCTTGGTGGATCTCAATATTGAGGTTGACTTTGCTACAGTCCACTATCGTTGTTTATATGTTATGTTTTGTTATCTTTTTGGAATTTTTTAGTTATTGTTATGTGGGTTTTGGTAGGTGTTGGGTTTTGATATGGCAGATGTCTCCTTAAACGTTATGTTGTTCTTTGGAATCAAATTTGTATTACTTCGTGCTATAAGTTTGACTGCCTACATCATTACCTTTCAGCTGCTGCTGTAATAATTTATTTAGTATTGCTTTATGCTCTAATTGTCTTATTTTGGGATATTTATTTCCTGTTAGACAATAAATACATTTGAATTTGAATTTGAAGAATGACTATTTATCGAAAAATGCAATTTTTGGTCCGTTTGTCCTCTTGTCTACCCGATCGCCGGACATACTGTATATGGAGTTAAAATGTAAAAAACATAAAAAATAGACAAAAAAAAAACTAAACAAACCAACACACATTCAGCTCACTTATAATACATACATTCATCCCCACTATTGCCTCCACTGGGTCTAAAATATTCTTCAGTTGATTAAAATGGATGTGAAATGGAAAATGGTTTAATCTTTCAGATTCAGATTCAGATTATTTATTCATGCCAATATTGTAATACAATGTACATACGTCAATCAATAAAAAATATATATATATGTATAGATAATTATTAAAATAAACAAATTAAAATAAACACATTGTTAAAATATTAAAATTGATATACATTAAAATCTAACAATAATAAAATAAGACTGTACTAAAGTAAAATAACACATTAAAATCAACACCTACATAAAAACATAATGACTTTACAGTCAAAACAAATCAAGTCCCTAATTGTCAAATACCAGGTCAGCATTCTCATATTCAGCAAGAGAATAAAAAGCTCTAGAAATTAAAAATGCTTTTATAGTTTTTCTAAACTGTTGTACTGGGAGGTCTCTAACAGCTCTGGGGAGAAGATTGAAGTATTTAACTGCCCAATAGTTTGGCCCATTTTGACATTTTTTAAGTCTAAAAAATGGAACAGTCAGATCATCCTTGTGCCGAGTATCGTATTCATGAAAATCGCTATTTATTTTATATTTGTTATTTGTCTTTGCAATTAAAAGATTTTCATAAATAAAAACACATGGATAAGTCAGGATACGCAGGCTGGTAAAGGCATGCCGACAATCATCCCTATATGATAGCTGAGCTACTATTCTCACAGCCCTACGCTGTAGGGAGAAAATTCTATGGGCTGTTGCAGCTCGTCCCCAAACTATTATACCATAGGAAAGCAGTGAGTGGCAAAGAGCAAAGTAGGCCGTTCTGAGCACATCGGATGAGACAACAGTGGACAGACTTCTCAGCACAAAAACTCCCCCACTGATCCTAGCTGCCAGGTTATCTATGTGACATTCCCATTTCAATTCTGGGTTAGTTTGGGTTAGTGGGGTCATCCTGCGTTTCCAGGTCTATATCACAGTTTCGTAGTGAAAATACCATATGTTTAGTCTTAGTCTCATTCAAGACTAGACTATTGACCCGAAACCAATTCGCAACAGCTGACTGTGCCTCCCGCGTTCTCTCAGCAATCTCGTCACAGTTGTCAAATCGGAGGCTGAGGGTCGTGTCGTCGGCAAAAAGGTTGAAGGCGGCAGTATTGTTACTGTCGGGTAAGTTGTTGATATAGATTAAAAACAAAAGTGGTCCCAGGACCGACCCTTGTGGAACACCGACCTTCAATCCCATGTCCCCCGACACCACGTCCCCCACCCTCACACTCTGTGATCTATTGGTAAGGTATGACTTCAAGATTTGTAAACTATTTTCATCAAAACTGTACGTTTCTAGTTTGTTTAGGAGTAGATCGTGGGAGACACAATCAAAAGCTTTGCTTAGATCGCAGAATACGGTGCTAGTGAACTCAAGATTTTCAAAAGCGTCCAGTATCAATGTAACAAACTCTACTATGCTCGAGATGGTACTATGATGGCGTCTAAAGCCATGTTGGGCATCTGTGAAAAGATTATTACTTTCAAAGTAATGGAGTATCTGAGCAGCAATGCACTTCTCAAACACCTTTGAAATTACCGGCAGCAGAGATATAGGCCTATAGTTTCCTACATCGTTCCTATCTCCCTTACTTTTATAAATTGGAACAACTAAAGCCCGCTTCAAGACATCAGGAAAATTTCCTGTTGAAAATGCTTCATTAATAAGTTTAGTCAACGGATATATTATAATTTCACGTACTAACTTCAGAAGTGGCACATTATTCATTATGTCTCTGACCTCAATATAAGTAACCGGTCTAAATGTAAAGCCAGGTCCCCTTTTAGTTGACGTTGAAGTGTTGATATTATTTTCTGCATTAAGACCCCCTAATAGTTTCTGAGCAATATTTACAAAATATTCATTAAAATCACTTGGTTGTACATTGATACTTGGGGATTTCTCCTTCTTACCGTTATTTTCCTTAATAATATTCCACATTACTCTAGATGGATTCTGGGCATTTCTTATACGGATGTCGTTATGTCTTTTTTTTGCATTAGCAATAGCTTTTTTATATTCTCGTCTGTAGAAATTTCGTTGCTGAAGCAAAAACTCAGTAGGGTTAGACCTATAGAGATCGTTAAAAAAGAACACCCATTCTCTGAACTCTCTCAAGTGATTGTCAAACCAAGGACATGGATTCACGTGATTTTTTGCCTTATATGTTTTTTCAGGAAAAGCAATAGTGAATGCCTCAGACAGTTCAGAAATAAATTGTGATAACTTTCCATTCAAGTGTATTGATTTGTTGTCAACAAAATTCCAAGAAATATTGTCAACAAGAGTGAAAAATTGCATTTTACCTGTCTCAGTTATTGGCCTACAGACCTTACTCACAGAAACCGGTTTCTGAACAGCCCAGTCAGGTACATGAAGCTCCAGGATCTGAGCCATATGATCTGATAAATTACAATCAATGCTCCTTGCCACACACTGTTCCAGTTCATCACTGAAATTTAAAAATATATTGTCCAAACAATTATTACCTCTAGTCTCATTAAAAACATTTGTTTAAAGCCATATGCTAGCATGAAATCTCGGTACTTACAGTCCTCAGAGCTGTCAGAGCCAAAATGAATGTTAAAATCGCCAGCTAAAAGAATTCTATCATTAAAACCTATCAAATTTATAGATTCCTCTAAAATATTTAAAAATAGATTAAAATTACCAGAAGGTGACCTATATACAGATAAAACATTCATTTCATACAATTTCAGATATACACAACACAATTCTATTTCTTTTTCTACTGAAAGTTCCTTTATGCCTGGCTTTTCTTCAGCATGAGCACTGGTCTCAACAAAAATGGCTGTTCCACCCCGCTTGTAACCTTCACGACTGAATTCACTGGCCAATCTGAAGTTCGTGATGTTTGCTAGGTGAATTTCATCTCCCATCATGCTATGTTCACTAAGGCATAGAAAATGTATGTCATTTTCCTTGAGAATCACTTCAAGTTCATTAATTTTATTTCTCAATGAAGCAATGTTGAATTGCATGAAGTTTAAGTTTAATTTTTTGATGTTTAATTTTTTGATGTTTGATGGGTCCCCACCCTTAGTCCCTGCTGTGACCTCCGTGGATGTTTCGGGTGGCTCTGGAGATTCATAAAATGGTTGACGGTAGCTCCCATGGGCCAAAATGATCCGTCGCCAACATCACCAGCTGGAATGGAATTTGGAACACCGAGTTTAAATGAGCTTCTTTGGTTAGATTTCTTAGTCTTCATTTTTTCGCAGATGCATCTTTGTTTATATCCATTATCCCCAATATATTGAAGAATTTCATCGGAAGTAGTTGCCGGATCAAAGCCAGACACAAATAACCAGGTATATTTTTCAGCAATTCGCAGGGTTTGAATATTTTCTCTAGTGCCTTTACTTGGAGCCGGCCGATTGGAAAGTTGCACCATTTGACGTTCTTTTCTCTTACGCCCATATTCCACCGTTTTAAATCCATCATTTTCATCATCATTTTCCGTGATGTTATTGTTTTTTTTCCCCAAAATCTCATTTGGCTTTTTTGAGGTTAATGCGAGGTTTTCGGTATTTATGTTTTCTACTTCATCGACCGTCAGTTTTGACGCTTCTTTTTTTGAATCTGTTAATGTTATGTTTTCAGTATTTATGGTTTCTACATTATCAACCGTGCTAGGTTTTCTTGCATTTGAACTATTCCTAACTTCACTGGTTGCGTGTCCACTGTTGCCAAGCTTATCATTAGGCATTCCCGCGTTTTTCTGTTTACTTTTTGTGTTTTCAGCAATTTTCAGTTGTTTTTCCAGGCAATCAACCCTCTCTTTAAGAGTTTCCTCATTTTCTTCTAGAATCCTGACCTTATTTATGAGCTTTTCAATTGATTCTCTCAGATTAGATATTAAGGTTACCTCATCGCCAGAATCTTCTACATGAGCACAAACGGCCTTTTTTAGCTCAGCCGACTGTTTTAAACACGACGGATGAAACACACAATTGCACTTTTTACATTTAACCACTGTGGAAACGTCTTTCTTACAATGAAAACAAGAATATTTCACTTTTTTCGGTCCCAAACTTTCATCAGACCTTTCACTGCCCGCCATCTTGTATGTTCTAAATCCAATATATGGTCTTACACCTTTAAGATATCTGGGTAGTGCATTAAATACCTTTATTTCCATATAGAGAGGACCCTTTTCATACATAGTTGTAGAGTATTTTGGAACTGCAAAGTTATTTCCATATCTCGTTACTGTATCAGAAGTTCTTACAGAGCTGTTACATTCAAAATTGTTCTCATTTTTATATACAAAACAGCACACACAAGAAAGATAACATGAAAAAACAGTCATTATTCGCAGCTTGCAAAACAGAGGCACACAGTGCTCCAGATAGTGTTAATGGTGTGCCACAGGGAAGCACATTGGGGCCACTGCTGTTTCTGATCTATATTAATGACATCCAGCTAGCAATCAACACTTGTGAAGTCCACCTGTTCGCCGATGATACCCTTATTCGCTATGTGCGTTACACGACGCGACATCTGGTGGTACAAAATGTGGCGAATTTCTTAGATATGCAACACGTCAAGTACATCGGAATCGATTGAAAATTCAAGAAAATTTTTTGATTTTAGTGCAATATAATTAGTTCTGCAGATAATACGAGAATATTTCTACGATAATATGAGAATATTTATCGATTCGACTGAAAAAGCCAGTTCGATATTGAATTTTGTGTGTATTCAGCAAAACTTTGTAGGTTATGAAAGCGTAAACATGAGAATATCATAATAATAAAAATAGCATTGTGATATTGATACAATTAAAAATTCGATTCATGAAGTTTTACTGAAATTACTTTAGAATGAATGAAGACGATTTAGAATAATTTATTTTTTTCAATCTGGAAATTGATAGACAAACTGAAATTAAGTTATTAAATATATTTTTCGGGATTATTAGTGCTGTCCATTGCACTAATCATAAGAACCGGCTTCGAAAATAAATCACACAGATTATATATCTCAGCTAAAGCAAAATTTATCTAGAGTAAGAGAGGAGAACAGGACACTGGAAGAAACCCTTGATAAATGCACCAGAGACCTGGAGGAGGCAAGCAACAGATTAAAGGATCTGACTGAAACGAAGGATTGCATGTTGACGACAATTCAAACACTGAATGAAGAAAATAAAGTACTCTCGTCCGACATCCTGGATAAGAATAAGAATAATTTTATTAATGATAAGTACAAAATACCTTTACAATCGTCAATATTGTCAATAATTTTTTTTTACAATTGTTAATAGAAATTCTAAATAGATAAAAGCTAAAAGCTATTAGTTGGGATGGACACAACAAATTACAAATACATAGACCAAATCTAAAGATTTAAAATAAACTATTTCTATACACGAAGATATATCACAACATATTAGACAAAATCCTGATCACTAACATCACAATTTAGGAAATCGTTATAATTGTAAAAAGCTTGAGATATTAAATATTGTTTTATTACAGTTTTAAAGCGCTTTACCGGCAATTCCCTGACCCTCACAGGTAGCCTATTGAAAAAAACAGGTGCATAATGTAGCGTTGCATTCCAAGACCTCTTAAGTCTGAGAAACTCAATTTGAAGATTCATGTGTGATCTTGTATTGTGAGAAGGTAAATTCTGAATAGTTGCATATCTATTTAAGTTTTGACGTACATAGAGTAATGATTCGTAAATGTAGTGGGATGGAAGAGTAAGAATCCCAAATTTTTTGAAAACTATTCTTAAAAATTCTCATACCTCAAAACAGATGACTGATAACTGCACTTAAACTGAAAACGTCAATTGTGCACTAATGACTAATACATTCACGGCTGAGGACAAAAATTTAAGTCAATAATCCTCAACAACAAAGGTTTCCATTGTTGGATACGACCGCAAGGGATAAACGTATTCCAAACAATGTGTTGGTTTTGACTGATGGATATGGAAAATTTTTATATGATTCGTTTAAAAAACAAATGATAGACTCTGCTTCTCTATGTGTTGTGTGTAGGCCTGGAGCTTCTTTTAGGGAAATTTCATCAAGTTTAGACTGTTACATAAGTGACCTCTCGGAAAATGACTTCGTCATAGTGATTGTTAATCCTTACAATCTTCCAGTTTCCTTGCATGATGTTACATACCTTGCTAATAAATGTTTTTATGTTAATTTAATTATATGCACTTCTCCTACTGAATATAAAACTTCAAACTCTGATAAGGCCAAAGGTCTAGTGAGAAGGAATAGTGACATAATTCGTTATGTTGCCAATTTGAAAAGATTAAACACTAATATTGACATTGTTGATTTAAGCAAGTATTTTAAATTCAGCGATTTTGTAAATTGTACTTATTACCAAAGAATATTCTACTACGGATAGAAGACCTATCCTTATGGGCGCACGTGAAACGGCTTGGAGACATCAATGCGCTCAGAATATTTTATTTCGCGGCGGTAACCCTGGGACGATTCGTGCAATTCATGCGCCACGTTGCCAGTATTACTTATATTACCTTGTAGATACTTCTATCGGTTAAGGAAGGTAGGTCCACCTAACAAATAGTTTCCATGAAAATGGATTTTGGGTATGTGCAGTAGGATAATTGTATTTCTTAGGAGAATTGGGTACCAGAAGAACGATAATCGTTTTATCATTAATAATTTTGTTTAGAGTCCAAGAAACAAGATAATACACAATTGCAAATATACACATTTGATTTGCAGTTATTCGCTAGCGTTTGAAATATACAGTACCTATACGTTTGTGAATTCTGCCACAAATTCCATGCACTGGATATTATTGTTTTTTGGATTACCATTTTCAAAATTTTAACTGGGTATAAATTATAAACGGCTTGGAATAGATCCAAACGGTTTTCACTTTTGTTTTTTCTATCTCTTATCTGTTGATTTGACCTTACCGACTTTTCCGAGAAATTTTTGTTTCTATTTAAATAATACAATACTAGCAGATAGCTTATGAAAAAACAAGGTGGAAAACTTAATTTGGCAACCGACATAAATGGTATGGTAGAGTGAAAAAATTGCAATTTAATAAATCTTGACATATTTCAGCGTTTGTATCCAAAATGTATTACGTACTTTACTGTAAATCGAATTTGTGCGAAAATTTATATGAAAGCGCATGTTACTCGTACCTATATTATATATTTTTAAATTAAAAACAAGCATTAAATAAATATGAAACTTTCTATTAATGAATTGTTTATATACTATGCTAAATAAAAAAAATATACTTTTATTAAAAAAAAGAACATGTACCTAATTATAGCCTTATAGTGTTCCCAGAAAAAAAATTGTCATTTTAAGACGGTGTTTTTCTTTGCAAAACTGTTCCTCAAATATGTCAAAGTTGTTTCTGGGTACATTGGCTAATAAATAAAATATGTATGTAAAAGACCAAAATAATTTTTTCTCCGATTTACAGCAAATATTAATTTTGCAGACACATATCAATCAGCAAAGTATTACTTTTCCTGCCTTGGCAGCAAAGTAAGTACTTTCCTGCCTAGGCAGCAAAATGATTAGTCTCCATGGGAATAAAACGTTTGAGATAAGTTGTCAAACTATAATTATTATGGACATATACATTTCCATAGCAACCAACCGTTCCAACAATTGCGATTTCTATCAAATTTTGTTTTAATTTATCACTACAGGAAAAATAAAAAGATTGTGGAAATTGTAATAATTTGCAAATATACAATATACATACTAGACCAGGCAAATTTTAAATAAATGTACGTTAAGTGTGAAGTTTTTGCGGACATTTATTTTTTTGTTGAAAACGATAGCTCTTTTATCATAGAATGCAAATCTAAAAATCCCAAAAAATCGGAAGTGAGCTAAAGCCACCATTTAAAAAAACATGGCCGCTCGCGTTATTTATTAAAATCTATTATTTCTATAATTACCAGTCAAATTTATGCACATCCTATTAAATTCCGTGACACGCAGTACACTCCTGGCATTGGCACCCCCACTCCATGTTTATGAAATGGTAACTATAATGACACTTTTTCTAAAAGCCTTAAAAGCTTTAAAGATGATGCTTCCATTTTTCTACGCTGTAGGTCATTTCCATTACGCAAAGTCTGCTCACATTTATATACAAAATATGAGCAAATTAGAACAA
>MU182630.1:196552-209968 GCA_016904865.1 Pissodes strobi | reverse complement strand
GTGTTTCTCAAAAGTGCCTCACCCCTATAGTTTTTTTGTTTTTAGAGATAAACATAGTATGAATATGTATTTTTTCTACGAGCGTGCGCAAAGTAGTACTTTCCCGCACGCTATGCGGGAAAATGTGCGGCAAAGTAAATTCTCTAAAATCACCAGAGACAAGAAAATGTTCATATATTTTTAGAAACTTTACACTTTTGGACTTTTTATGCAATATAAGACACCGTTTTAAGTCATAATTATACTCTTTTCCTTAAAAGTTTCCGTAATTCGCTATATTGTAACTTAAACCAAAAACCATATATTTTGAAATCCTCGGTATAGGAGTTAAAAATCATGTCAAGCAATAATACTTATAATTGTCAGATTGACAGATTTTAAACAAATCTAGGTGTAAAACGAAGTATCCCAAAAAACATAATCCTCAGCGTCGCCAGAAAGCCTTAAGAAAATGGATAGTTCTAATGACCCCAAGATTTACCTGAATATATCCTGGCACGTGGAAGAAAAATGTGATTGATCGAATCATTTATGCAACAAAAGAAAACCGTTTTAACTCTTAATCATTCCCTTTTCTCTCAAAGCTTCCGTAATTCGCGATATTACAACTTAAACCAAAAACCATATATTTTTAAGTTATGTCAGGTCAACAATAATAGTAATGTAAAGCAACAGTAGGTATAATTGACAGATACTTTTTCTTTTATTTAAATACGGGTCATTATTATTCTGTGCTTGTTTGGACCGCGCTCGTAGAAAAAATATTGTTCCTAACACTTGCGCAAAGTGACTTTTCCGCACTCGATTGTTTAACCGAACTCCGCTTGGCGTCGTCGTTCGGTCAACATCAGTCGCGTGCTGAAAAGTATCACTTTGCGTACTTGTTAGGAAAATAACTATTTTGACGTATTGAATTAGTTTTCTGCTCGGTTTTCTGTCACTTCAGGTTTGGCCGAAAATTTATGGCAGTTGAAATAAATAATAATAGCGTATGTAGCGCCATCTTAACGCTACATGAAAACTAATACTAAATTATGATTTCTCGTGCCAAAAAACGCCGGGTTGCCCAATTTTTAATGACAATTTTATTATTTGCAAGTTACTACAAAAATCCATCATAAAATTTGTAATTCAACATCCTGTATCTACATAACGAAGCATTTCCGGATCTATGTTAATATGAAAAATGTTTCATGTTTCCTTATGTAGAATCACTCATGAAATAATTCGAAAGGAATTTCTGGATATCCTGAATAAAAGCAAAAAATACAGATTCCATAAACACAATATCTCCAGGAAAACTTAGTTTTCAGTACAGAGGGTGCTGAAATAAATTGCTCAAAAAACATCCCTGCTCTACACAAAAAAATAAATGAAAATGGACATAAAAATACCTAAGTTTCCTAAAAATTCATCAGTCCGGTAATTAAGTATAAACGCAGAAAAAAATTGGAGAACAAAATATATTTCCCCTCACGCTTTATTTTTTGACCAAAATTATACAGAAAGTATGGCGGTTTAAGAAAAAAATATGTGCTAAGTTTTAAATAAATATCTCTAAACAAAAGAAGCTATCAATAAAAAAATTGAGCGGGTCTGCTAGTACTCGAGACACTGTACATATATCCTATATCGACAACATCGACATGAAAATGCCACCTTAGGCCGTGTGACGCCTGAATATAGGCAACCACTTATTTGCAATTGGTTGTCTATATTCTGGCGGTAGAAAGAACCTAATCACTGCGCATTATTATGATGTCACATCCGTTTGCACATTTCCGTCCCATTTGCCAAAATTTACCCTCATAAGTTTTTTACACATAAAACATAATTGTTTAATCGCTTGATCTACTGGTTTGTAACACCCTGTAAAAAATATTGTTTGACTTTATTCTAGATTTTTGATCACGATTAACAATGTTAACTTGTACAAGTACAAGTCTTAAACAATAGACTACTTTGCAAAAACACGACTACCTATGTAATATATTTTCAGATAAATAATTACACAATATCAAATAAAGTATTGGACCAATCAGGCTAAATTTATTTTTATTATTATTATTATTATTATTATTATTATTATTAATATAATTATTATTTTTACTATTATTATTATTATTATTATTATTAATATTATTATTATTATTATCATTATTGGTAATTTCCACTATTTTTTTTTATTTATAGCTAAAATTGTGTTTTTCTGAAATTACCCAATCTCCAGATAATAAGTAGATTTTGATGTATAAAAGCTCAAGTCAAAGATCTCTTAAAACCTACAACTTTTAGAAAGAACATTTTCTATTACGACACTAGATACAAATTTATTTCACAACGCATTGTTTTTGTCATGGGGAAAAACTAGCTATTATACTTTTGAAAATTCATGCTTATTAGATTATGCCACCCCTAGAATTTCGATCCTAAATATCGATAAACAGTTGTGGGTCAAATTATCCTACTCACTAGACTAGCCTTTCCGCATGTAAATGTAATTTCAAATAAAACTATTCATAAAATATTACCGAAATTAATTATCCAGCGATTGCACAATTCCTCGTTTTTGTAAGGAAACCTAAACATTTTGATTTTTTGTTGACGGGTGTTTAACCTGCAATCAAAGTACTGGCAAACATGACCGGACATTTTTGTTTTTTTTTCTATAGCCACTCTTTTATAAGTCCATACGAGTACATACGTACTCTACCGTTAACATCGAAAGAATGAATACTCGGTGTTAACGACCCTACTGCGACCAACCGATATTTCGCAATACGCGAATAATATGCCACTTGTCGGTCAGCGCGCCGCGTCGCCCGCGCTGCCTTTGTTTTTCGCACAGACAATCTTCCGGCGCGAATTGGCAACAGCGAGTTTGCGGCAGCCGTATTTCAAGCGACCTTGCGTCGATGGGGCCAGGCTTTTCAGAGTTTGGCCCCATTTCGGGGTTCAAATATTTAACGTGTGATGGGTTTTCTTATCGTAGTAGAATATTCTTTGTTATTACTTAAAAAATAGAGGTTTATCTAAATTAGCAAAAATCTTGAAAAATGCAATACATAATTGGTTTTGAATCTAACGTTAAGTATAATTGTAGTTTGGGTTAGTCGCAGTACATGTCCCAGGACATGTCCCACGGAACTCAAATTCTGAATTATCAGAAAGCTCGCTATTAGAGACTAATTTGTGCAACAAGCAATCGGTAAGTGATTCTTTTTTAGTGATGAGCCCTCTTCTTCTTCAAAACAATACAGAGTTAAGTTAAAAAATAAAAATTTGTTCTTCATACTATTACTTAACATTCAGTCAATCAGAAATAAAACAGACGAGTTATCTATATTCCTTGAAGACCAGAATGGTCTAGAAATCTTACTAATTACTGAGCATTGGTTGAAACCTAGTGAACTATGGTTACGTCGCGGTTTCTGTTTTTACGCGTGAAAATTCAATTCACGGCGGTACTGCAATCCTAGTCAAACAAGATATCTGTGATAATTATATTGTTGGTCCAGTATCGAAATACAATGCGCTATTGGTCGAGAAAGAATTTGAGTTCTCCATAGTTTATATAAAAAAATTTAATATGTATGTGCTGTGTATGTATATACCTCCGGGCTGTGATCTGACTATCTTTTTTCAGAGACTTGACAGTCTCTTGTGCGGTTTTCCGGTACATTCTAGACTGGCTTTGGGGGGTGACCTTAAATCGTCTTTACACACCCAAACATTAGACAATATATTTGGATCCTTCAATTTACAAATGCATGTAACCAGTCCGACGCGCGTCACTCAGAATTGCTTGTCAATTTGTGGATTATTTCTGTACAAATTTTGATCTAGAGGATGTGAGGGTTTTGTCAGCAGCGCTATCTGATTATGAGGCTGTTTTAGGTGGGTTCCCGCTTGGGGTTGATCGGAGAGAAGGGAAACGGAGAATGGGTAGAATATTTAGCACTCAGAATTTTAAAACATTTAGCGTACAATGCGCAGCCGTACAGTGGGACCATATTACATATTCTCCCGATCCGCTAAGTGCATTTCACCACGAGCTGACTAACCTTTTTAATAAAGTCTTCCCGATTAAAAAATTAAAACGTAAAAAGGGTAAACCGTGGATAACATCTGGTATAAGAGTCTCTTCTAAAAATTTGCGCTGTCTCCACTATATTCGCCAATTTAATATTGACAACAACTTTTTCGTATCGTATTTTAATTCATATAAACGGATTTACAGGAAGGCCATTAGGAATGCCAAGGATTTATATTATAAACATCGTTTTTGAAAAGCTGGGAACAAGATAAGAGAGAACTGGTCTATCATAAATGACTTAAGAGGCAGACGAGCCTCGTGCTCTGGTACTGTCGACGTGAGGCCGGATGCTCTGAATGCTTTTTATTGTTCTGTGGCGGAAAGAACGACTTCTAACATGGAGACTGGTGGGGACCCTTTGAATTATCTTAGCGAGGTGAACGTTCCTTGCAGTTTTTACTTTCGCCCCGTCGATGTGGCTGAATTGAGGGATGTGTTTTCGCAGATCAAGAATAGGAATTCTTCTGGGTACGATGGAATGTCCATTGGGGTGTTTCAGAATCTTTCAGAAACAGCCTTGCTTTCACTCGCGAGTGCGATTAACGTTTCTTTTCAGACCGGCGAATTTCCGTCCTGCTTGAAACGGGCGATTGTGATCCCTTTGCATAAAGGGAGGATCAAAACCTTTGGCCGTTCTGACGATGAATCCCATTGTCCTGTGTGCGTCATTTATTTTTCCCACAATGTGTTCTGTGAATCGCATTCTTTCATCCAACAACACGCCAAGATCTCTCTGCATTATACTATTTTCGATACTAGCATTATTTATTTCATATCCAAACACGATAGGCTTCTTTTTGAGTGTAAATAACATTTTCGCACATTTACTCACATTAAAATTAAAACCGTTTGACGTACACCAATCAACAGTACTATCCAAATCTCTCTCCAGGCACTCACATTCATAATCACCAGCAACTTTTAAAAATATTTTAAGATCATCGGCAAACAATAACGCCTTAGAATTCTCTATGCCAAGGCAAATGTCATTTATTGCTATAATAAAAAACAAAGGCCCTAAGTTTGACCCCTGTGGAACACCCGATCCACTGATATATATTTTCGATTTGGCACCCATGATTTCTATGTACTGTTTCCTACCACCCAAGTATGATCTAACTAAGTTTGTGATTTTGGGGGATATATTTTGCTTTATAAGTGAGTTTATAATTACACTGTGTTTAACTTTATCAAATGCCCTTTCCATATCAGTATAAATCACACCAACCTGTCCTTTATCATTTAGAGCATCATGGATATATTGGCAAAAACTTATTAGATTAGAAGCTGTTGACTTTTTTGGGAGGAAACCATGCTGACATTCAACAATACTATACCTGACACCATCATATATTCTATCAAATAACATTATCTCAAATAACTTTGGCACTGCATGGGGTATTGTAATTGGCCTATAATTCTTTACTTCTTGTCTTAGTCCATTCTTGAAGACTGGAATTACTTTACTTGTTTTCCATTCCTCAGGGTAAGTTTCAGTCATGTAACCCAAATTAAATAAAATGAAATGAAAAGTATCAAGAGGAGTTTAAAGCAAATGGTAGTAGTGTTTATATTAATAATGATAAAATTGAAGTTGTCGATAAAATAAAATATTTGGGTGTTATTGTGGATAAGTATCTTAATTTTAAGGATCATATTTTGTATATGATTGGGAAGGTGTCAAAAAACGTAAACTTTCTTTCTAGAGTATCTTTTTTTTTGTCACAGTGGTCTAGGAATACAATCTATAGTACGTTGATATTACCTCATTTAACCTTTTGCTCAACAATTTTCTATTTAGCTAACAAAAATGAATTAAATAGGTTGCAAAAATTGCAAAATAGATCAATGCGATTAATCTTAGGTGAGAGAAGGGAAACCTCAATTAGGGATATGCTTAATAGGTTAAAATGGCTCCCTATTGATAAGTTCTTAGAATATCAGACCCTAGTATTAATATATAAAATGGAAAGTGGTCTTTCTCCAAATTATCTAAAGGATAAACTTAAAAAGAATGAGTCAGTGCACACATATCCTACTAGAAATAGAACTAATTTTTATATTATTAGCATGTTTGAATTTGAATATTACTAGGAAAAATACGAGAAGTACCGAAAAAAAAATATTTCATAAGGGACTGATATTGTATAATCCTCTACCACAGGTCATCAAGGGAACACTATCTGTAGCAGTGTTTAAAAGGCAATTGAGGGAATATATGCTGGGAGAGTGATTGGTTGTATCGGATTGTTAAAATAGTGAGGATTGATATTGCGGAATTGAAACTTACTTTTTTTTTATAAGCATAAGTTGTATTTTTGAAGGTAATACTTTGTACATTTGTATTGTATTGTATTGTATAATTAGTCCTTGGCTAAATAAATAAATAAGTCACCCTACAAATTGATCTAATCACTCTCTTTTGCAAGATGAAAACGCGGGATATGGTGCGGGAATGAGTGCCCCAGAAAATAATACCAAACGATATACGAGACTGGACATATGATTGATAAGTAAATGTGCGTGTATGTCGTTTACCTTGAATCATGGTGCTATTGAATATGACTACTCTATAATAATAAGCTTCCTAGGGTAACTGAGCAAAAGGATCTCGAAGTCATTTTTGATTCTAAATTGTCCTTCTCTAGTCACATAGTAACCAAAATTGAAAGTGCCCAAAAAATATCAGGCTTCATTCCAAGAACCACCAAAGAGTTTAATATCGAGGTCAGCCTTCATCTTTTCGACAGCCTTGTTCTGCCGATGTTGGAGTTCGGTAGCATTATTTGGTCCCCGTATTACAGTGTTTGGATAACACTTATCGAGAGGGTGCAGAGAACTTTCTTGAAGCGCTTGTATTATAGGAAATATGGTGTGTATCCCCACAGAGGTTGTGACAACGATTACTTGTTGGGAATCTTTGGGAGGCTGTGCCTAGAGAAAAGAAGAATTAAAATACTTTTATGTACTTTAATAATAATATTGTAATAATAATAATATCGTTTATTGGTCTCCAGAAGTACATAGTAATATAGACAAGTCAAAATACATCAATCATAGAGTCTTACACTAAAAATACAATACTAACTTACCTAAAACCAAAAACATCCAGATACACCAAACAAAAGAAGAATAAGACACAAGCCCTGCCGTACCAATGAATAACAGTCATCAAAGGAATATAAAGGATTTTCAATCAATAGCTTATAAATTTTTGCTTTAAAATTTCTTAAAGTTAAGGTCTTAATATCTTGTGGCAAAGCATTGTAAAACTTTATTTCCTCATTTCCTCTATTTCTACTTAAAATAGAGTGATAGAGATGATTTAGAACCAAGTCATTCCTACCTCTCGTATTGTGGGCATGCACATCAGCTGCCACAACGTATCTGTCAATATTTTGCTTAACAAATGTTAATTTTAAATGAATAATCAGAGCATAAAGAGTCATTATTTTCAGTTTTTTAAAGTATGGTCTGCACGAAACATCTGGTTTAATATTTACTATTGATCTAATTGCAGATTTTTGTACCTTAAACACTTTGTCAAGGTTAGTGTTCGCTGCTGAACACCATGCTAGCAATCCATATCTCATTGCTGATTCAAATAATCCATAATACGTTGTGACAGCCGCACTTTCATTAACAGTCAATCTTATTTTCTTAATTGCATATATATTTCGACATAACTTACAACACAAACTGTCAGTATGTTCGCTCCACAAGAGACCATCATCCAGATGTACACCCAAGAACCTAATCCGAGAATCATCCGTCCCAGTACAACCCTTTGCTTGAAAAACTTTACTCCTTGTTTTGGACTCATTTAGTACTAATTTGCTTGGTATGAACCAATTTTGTGCCATTGAAATAATGCTCTCAAGCATCTGCTCAGCATCCTCCCCCCTCTCAAGTTTAGTTCCAAATGTGGCATCATCTGCATATAATACATTTGAAATTAATTTATTGCTGTTCTGGAAAGCTCTTGGTGGGTCATTAATATAAACAAGAAAGAGAAAAGGACCCAAAACAGACCCCTGAGGCACCCCCATCCCAATATCCAAGGGATTACTTTTGCCATTGTCAAAACATACTACCTGCGACCGCGCCGACAGATATGATCTTAATAGCTCTAAAGCCTTGCCTCTAACACCATGAAATTGTAAATTTTCAAGTAAAATACCTCTATCAAAGTCAAAGGCAGCACTTAGGTCCGTAAAGGCAACCAGAAATCTTTCTCTGTCCTCCATAGCAGACATTATGAGCTCAGTAAGCTTTAAAATAGCATCGGTTGTTGAAAGACCTCTCGTAAAGCCATACTGACTTGGTATCATGATATTATTTTTTTACCAAAAAAGGATATGAGCTGGTCATACATTAGGTTCTCCAATATTTTCGAGAAAATAGGCAGGATAGAAACAGGACGAAAACTCTCAGGTAAGCTCCTGTCACCCTTTTTAAATATTGGACATATTTTTTCCAATTTTAATGCTTGGGGAAAATGACCACTCTCAAAACAACAATTGACAATATCAACCAATGGGTCGCAGATATAGTTTGCCACTTTTTTAACACTGAATGCACTCACACCATATACATCTTCAGTTTTCTTATTCCTTATTCTACCTATAACCCTTTTCACAACATAAGCATCTACCGGCCTAAAAAACATAGAATTTAAGTTGCAGTTATTTAAATATATTCTAAAATAGCACAAGTAACTGCCTGATTTACAGACAAATTATTAACATCATTGGGAGTTAAATTTTCTGGTACAACTTGTTTTCTTCTTCTCCCAGTTTCTATGTTTACAATATCCCAGACAGTTTTGCTACAATTATCTGAGTTACTTAATTTATTTATGTTAAAATTTTTGCCTTGCTTGGATTAACCCTTTAAGGACGGAGTTCTTTATTTTTTAAATGTGGACTAAATACTATGTTTACTTGCTATTAAATAAGAACTCTTAAAGGAAAATATACGGTTTTATTTATATTTTTGAATACAAACAAAAAATTATGCCGTTGCCATATGGCAACGCTAGGCCTTAACCCTAAACTAATAACTATTGGATTAAAACATAACAAGATATCGGCGATTTATCTGGTGAATGTGTGAAATATAACGTTACAGTCAATACACATTCCAACTTCACACTTCATACACATGGTGCGAACTATCGAGGAACATCCTTCCCCCGCATAACGACGGCGTTTTTTGTCGGGTGTATAGGTCAGCAAATGATTTACGCCATTATAACGCAAAGTATCGCTGACTCTTGTAAGACACACTATTTTTTGAGGTAGATGGTCTCTCGCCTATTTTTGGAGGTACCCCATAACTTCTTCAATACTTATGTCTCCGCTAGCTCCCTACGGAAAGAAAGCTGATCATTTTGCATGCGCGTGGCTTTCCTGTGTAAAATCCACGCATTGTTGATAGAAGTGTCTGTTAGCCAGGTAAATATACCACCACCATTTTTTTCCCTCTAATCGAAATTCTGTATCTTCCAATATTCTGGTCCATCTGGTCCGTGCCGCCCATGCAGTTATTATACTGTCGAATTAGGTTGGGCCTAGGAACAGAGATTACTTTTTTATCGGCTTGGGAATATCTTTTAACATTTGCAATTGGGTTAACGCCATGTAAATTGGAGCCAGCAGTTACAACACTGTTATCCATCCATCTAACAAAAAGGATGCCAGCGTCTTTCGCGATGATGGAATCAGATGTGCCTCGCTTGTTCTTTTTGAACTGGTCCTTTGATATTAGGGTACAACTTTTTGGGATTCTATTTTCGCGGAAAGTTCCTGTATAAGCATATCCATTTTGACTTAGAAACTCAAACAAAGGCACACTGGAGAACAGATTATCAACGTAAAATTGGTAAGGCAATTCCGTTTTTGAATCCACTGCATCTGTTGAACGTTTGAAAGATTATGAAAGCTGCAGTCCAGTTGTCTCGGTGACATCACCTGCATGCTGTATATTATCCGAGAAGGAATCGCTGAGGTCTGTGTTGTCGGATCGTTGTAATTTGATCTCGGCTTCGGCGCGTAGCTGCTTTCCAGTAAAATTATTTGGATCTAATTCGGTTTCATCCCCGGAGTCCTCGTCAGTTAACATATGTGGATCAGGCGGTGTTATGTAAATGTCTGTAACATTGTTACCATCTTAAGAATAAGCTATTTCTAGAGCCTCGTGTAACGTAAACCCACCGCTGAAACCAAATAAAATGTTTAGTCGTTACATGCAGAGAAGGTACTAGCGTTGCCATATGGCAACGACCAACTTTAGGTACCAAAAACAAACTACTCTGGTACTTAAAACCAAATTTTATTTAATTACTGCCTTATCTAATATTATAAAAAGCGTACTATCAATTTATGCCATTTTCAAAACAAATAGTCTATGAAAAAATAGTACTTACGTAAACCGAATATCCATAATTGGCTGCAAAAAACTCGCTCTAACTTCACTTTCACCTATAACGGTTTTAGAAAGTAATCTAACCCAAGAAAACAAGCCACGTGTTGAAACAATGTTTTTAAGACTAACTTCTGGCGCCATCTCGTTTCAAAACTTCGAAATGCAATTTTAAGCGGATATAAAAAACTAGATATTTTACGTTGCCATATGGCAACGCTAGTACCCGAAGGGTTTTAAGATTGTATTATACATTTTTTTATAGTCATTATACGTTTTTTTATTGTTTTCTGTTGGATATTGCAACATCCATTCATAACATAACATCAGTCTACCCTTAGCCTCTCTGACATCTTGAGATACCCAACCACTTATTTTATCTTGATACCCCTGATTGTATTTATTTAAAGGAAATGAAATATTATGATAATAATAGAAAATGTTATGGAAGTTCTTATACTTTAGTTGGGCAGCTTCCACATAATCCAAAAGATAAAAATAATTGGATTACCTTCAAGGCATTATAGTCACTGGCCTTGTTAAAATGTACATTGAAGTTTCCTGCAACTAGTATTTGTACTTTTGAATTTATACTAGTTTCCTCATGTAACACCTCTGACATTATATTAATGAAAGCATCAACAGTGCTATTATCAGGAGATTTGTAAACAGAAATTATGACCAAATTCAGATTTTTTACAAAACATGCAGACAATTCACACACTTGACACTGAGACAATTCAGCTATGTGACTTAAATCATTTGCGGCAATACTTCTATGCACAAATATACAGCTTCCTCCACGTTTAATACTCTTTCTACAAAAAATAACTAACCATATCAAAATTATTAATATCGCAATACAGTTTTTTACTTAAATCCAGCCAATGTTCATTTATACATACAATTTTAATGTCAGATCTTAACAATAAAAACTGTTCAAGCTGCAGGGTTTTATTTGTCCAAATATTAAAAGGGAATATAGATTGCCCGGATATTCTGAGCCAGCTGCCTTTTTTAATAAATAGAGTTAACTCCCGAAGCACAAATACTCTCTATCTTACTCACCCCCGCACGAACTTGTACAAAAATTCACCAATTTTTAGAATGTGCTATTGCTTTAATTTGTATGCGTCAGATATTGATATCAATGCAACTAGTCTTGATAAATTTAAAGAATTGATTGATGGAAGATTGAGAACAGTCAGTTGATCGACAGGACATCACCTCTATACTTGCTACGTATTTATAATTTTAGTCTCTTGACATATTGTATAATTTTGACTATGATATGATTAGGTGATAAGGATTTGTTATATTTCTATAATAAGTCAGTATCTATCTCTTTATTTTGAATGTTTACCGTGTATTGAGGTTTGCCATTATTACTTTTGCATTGAAAATGTATGAAGTTGGTCTTATCAGAATTAAGCAAAAGTAAGATATTGTTACACCATTCTTGTATATTTTGCACTGTTCAAAGGCGACCTCCTCACTTCTATGGGCTATTGTGACTGAGGTGTCATCAGCTAACTGCACGACAGATACATCGGCATCGCTCAGGGCACTATCCAGATCATTACAGAACACTATAAAAAGTAGAGACGACAGTAGGGATCCCTGCGGGGCCCCCACATGGGTAGCAATAAAGTCTGACTCATAGGTGAAATTCAGGACATTATCCTTCTCACTTTTAATCCGCACAGCCAGAGACCGATTCTCCAGGAAGGGCTTTATCTACTGAACGCCAATACCCCTGATGCCTGCCTTCTCGAGCTTAAACAGGAAGATCTCATGGTTCATCAGATCAAAATATATACCTAAAATAGTTTTACCGACATCAATGGAGTTTAATATTGATGTTATATGATCAAAAAGAGGTGTCTGAGTAGACTGACCATGCAAGAAACCATGCTGAGTTCTACTAAAAAACAATCTACTTTGTAAGAAGGAAAGCAGCTTCCCATGCATTGCTCCCTCAAATATTTTTGAGAAGGCCGATGGGACGGCAACTTGCCTATAGTTCTCCACATCTCTCCTGTCTCCCTTTTTATATATAGGTACAACTTTACTTCTCTTTAAAACCAAAGGAAACTGTCCCTCCATAAAAGAATTGTTTATTATAAATGTCAATGGCTTGCAAATTAGAAGGGCAGTTTTCTTTAGAAGATTACAGGGGATCTCATCCAAACCGGCTGATCTCTTTGAACACGTCCTGTTGATTATTTCTAGGATCTCATGTTCATCCACGGGTGATAAAAAAAAAGATGTGAAAAACGCGCTGCCATCTCCCTAAAAAAAAAATAAAATCTTGATTTAATAAATTTATTGTATCAGGTATTTCATGCTTTGACCTAATCGTTCTAAAAATTTGCACATTTGTTTTTTTCTGATTTCAGATAAGTTGTTTTTTCGAGATCCAAGCTTTTGCCTTATTTAAATATTCATTAGCCCCTGAAATTATATTTTCCACTTAGGATTCACCTATAATCAAATTTGTGTCATCTGCAAAATTTGTAATCGCAGTGTTACTATTATCTATAATATTGCATATATCATTGATAAAAATGATAAACAAATATATGATCATTTTATCAACAGTAACTTATTGAATAAGAGTCAGTTTGGTTTTAGAAATGGAGTATCCACTATGATGGCAATAAACCAGTTACTTACTACTGTAACTAATGCTTTTAATTCTGGTGAACATGTCTCGGCGCTGTTTTGAGACTTGACTTAGGCCTTCGACTGTGTTTCTTCTGACATATTGGTATCAAAACTGAAATACTACAATTTCTCATCCAACAGTGCTAGTCTAATTGAGTCATACTTGACCGACAGATGCCAGTTTGTTGACTTTGGTGGCTCTGCCTCAGGCTTCCTTTCTTGTTATATAT
>MU182630.1:172477-196452 GCA_016904865.1 Pissodes strobi | reverse complement strand
GTTCTCAGCGACCCTGGTGCGGACTTTGTTTTGTTTGCTGATAATACAACTGTATTACTGGCTAGGTCAGATATTGATGGGGTTAAGATGAGACTAGACGGGACGCAAGCGAAGGTATCTGATTGGTCCACAGCCAACTGCCTCACACTGAATCAGGGAAAATCTGAAACACTGACCTTTTCATTAAGTACTTCGGCGAATCTTGGATAATCCAGAAAATCTTAAATTTCTCGGTGTACACATTGATCCTAGATTAATTTGGCATCAGCATATTGATCAAACCAGTAAAAAAATATCTAAAAGCATATTTGTTTTGAGGAATCTGGTTGATGCTGTTTCTAAAGACGTGTTGGTAATGACATTCCACTCATTAGTACAGTCAACAATATCATACGCACTACTTTCCTGGGGTCATGCAGCTGCAGTGTCCGATATTTTTAAATTACAACGAAGGGCTCTCCGAGTTATCTCAAGGTTGCCCTATCAGGCAGATTGTCGACAAACCTTTAGGGAACTTAAAATTTTAACTGTTCCATGTCTTTGTATTGTGCTGTGTTTAAAAATGACAAAAAATAATAGCAACGTTCTTATTAGAAAGAATGAGATACATGAGTATAATACCAGACATGGACAGAATTTTCGGATTGACTTCCATCGGATAGAAAGGTCTTCCTTCTCTGTCAATTACTTTGCCCCAAAGTTATTTAATAAGCTTCCTTTGCCTATAAAAAATTTGCCACCAAGACCTTTTGTGAAAAAAATTAAAACCTACCTTCTAGATAGGGCATTTTATTATATTGCAGAATTCTGTGATGCACCTATGACAATGGCAGATTTTTAATCTATTTTTTAAACTGTTAGTATCGTCTTCTGTTTGTCAAAATACGTAACTACTTTGTACCTTTGCTATTTATTTATATTTGTTTTATTGACTTTATTATCTACTTATTCGTTTTTATTAATTTTAAGTGAGACCTCAGCATTTGTTTGTTTTATATGTACTTTTCCACAGTTTTCATCCTGATTTTAATTGTACTTTGTAATGTATAATTAGTTTGTTATTTTAATTATAATTATTGTATACTGACGTATGCAAACATTCTTGTAATGTAATAGCATGAATAAATACTTTGACTTTGACCTTAAGAATACAATTATGTCATTTTTTTAGTTTCCTCAGTGCCCTCAGTCAAGGCAGGATATCAAGTTGACTCCATTTACTCCGATCTAGGGTCTGGTGACACATAGGTTGTGTGGATTTTGGCAATTTTCTGATTTCACTAGAACGGGGGTGTCCTATAGCATTGTCTTTATAAGAAAAACAAAATGAGCGAGTCTGCTAGTACTCAAGACACTGATGTGTAAACATATCCTATATCGACATGCACAAATATTTGAGCAGCCCTCGTGAAAATCACTGCGCATGGTTATGATGTCACAGCCGTTTACACATTTCCGTCCCATTTGCCGAGATTTACCCTCATACTGCCGTAAGATGTTTACACATCAATAGTCGTTCAACCGGGCCTGTGGAGAGGTGCTGCCCCCAGTGGCTGGTACCAAAAACAGTTTTATTGAATGAAAGCACATGCAATGTTTACCCTACATACAAAAAGGAAGGGGTAGAAAGGGGAATACAGAATTGATTCGCGAGGCCCTAGATTTCCCAGAAATGAAATTCAGCCAAGGCCAAGTGGCAAGAACCGGTTTTATCCGTTTATTTTTAAATAGAATGTAATTTCCATAATATGTGCTTCCCCAATCTTGAAACTTTTCAATTGAAGTTATTTTATTGTTTGGGAAAATGGTTTTTAGCATTTATTACACATTGATTTTTGTGATCACTTTACTAGTTTCTATTATTCATATAATTGAATTGATGCAGTAATCGAAGAAAATAGATTTGCATATGTTATTAAAAAAGGGGAAAATAATAAACAGTAATAAAATCCCCTTTGCTAAATAATGTAAAACGTTTTGAATTGATATAAGTAAAAAATATAAACTGGTTATTTTAACGCATTCACAATTAGGAACACGAAAAACATTATTAAACTATAAAAAATTTGATATTTATGAAAGTTGATTATTCGTTTCCTATTAATCAAAAAAGTAAGGTATTACAATTTTTAAATTTACAGTGGTTATAGAGAAATATCGATAAAAATTAAATTTAGTTCCAATATTAGGTATAGTTATTTTATGTATTTTACATCTTACGCGGCGGTATGAGGGTAAATCTCGGCAAATGGGACGGAAATGTGTAAACCGATGTACCATCATAACCCATGCGCATTGAGGAGCAACCTATTCCAGGACGACCGCGATTGCAACGACTTAAGTGGCGCTTCTAACAAGCTAGCCGCTAGGGCGGTATTAGATTTTCAAGTCCATAGTAGGACATATGTTTACATATCCGTGTCTCGAGTACTAGCAGACTCGCTCATTTTTTTTCTATTTATAGAAACAAGACAATTAAAAATTTTCTACAATTTTGTGCTTTAATGCACCAGAAACCTATACATATATCAAATTATTGAATAAAAAGTTCCCTGTTATTTGGAGATTAATAATAAAATTAAACATCTTTATTTTATTAAATTTCATTATTTTTGCAAAAGAAGGGGAGATAAGAAATAAGGTGTTTAAATACTGAAATCAAAACTCTTACCACTTTGGTTACGACTTTATTCAATATGAGTTCAGCATATATTAATACTAATTTCTGTATTGGTACATATAATATCGTTCCAGATCAACAGACAATGTTCAAAAATTTGAATCGCTTATAGCCATTATTATCTTATCATTATTAATATTACATAATTGACAAGCAAATTAAAATAATATAAATGTACTCTTCAAAATATATACTCTAGGTTATTTGCTATAATCAAGTTATATAATTTTTGAAAAAATTCAGATTTGGGATAGTGAAACAAACAACATAAAATTATATTTAGTCGAAAATAAAACAATTCAATTAACAACACATCAGCCTATACAACCTTTATCACTAAAGAGCATTTATATAAGATAAAAATAAGCATCCGTGAGAGTAGTTTGCTGTTTCGGGCAACTTCTGGTTTGATCCATCCCTTATTTTCAATTGATCGTTTTATGTTCCCTTGCATTATTTCCGTTTGAAATGATTCATTTATTTTATCTTAGATGCCAAATTTTCCCATATCAAAGTTTGGTGTTATTGCCTATCAAACTTGTAAAGTATACATGTTCTTAAAATAACTTTTCCGTTGCTGTTTTTCAATCAGAAGTTGCTAATATAGCTATTGTGATAGAACCGATGTATCAGGAGATTAGATTGACTATAACTCCGTAAATAAGTACTTATAATTTTACTTAAACATCGAAAAATAATTGGCCTACTTTAACCTAGATACAACCTAAAAGCATCACCATTCAATAAGAATCAACTAATAAATCAATTGTAATCCCTTGATTAATATTTTATCTTTATTTAAATATAAGATCAATCAATCAATCAATCTCTTTATTTATAAAAAATACATCAAGAGATATAAACTACATCTAGGAAAATCTAAAAATAATGCTTATTTACATTAACCTGGTCTAAAATATCTAATAAAACATATATATTTTTTTAATGCACATATAAAGACATATATAACTCTGTGATAAACAGTCACATTTGCCGGAAAAGAGCCGTCCTATAGCCTTTCAAGCCTGAAAACTGCCTTATGGAATTGGGCAATGCATTATAATATCTGATACATGAGTACATGGGGCTACGCTCAGACTAAGTAACTAAAAACAACTCTTGGAGTAATATTAAAATGCTTTTTTTTTGCCTCAGTGAATAAAAGTGAATAGTGAATAAAAAAATTATAGCGTCAATTCGCATTTTGAATATGACTTACATTGTTTATATATTAAAGTCCTTAATAAAACATTAATTATGAATTCCCGGTGGGATAAACATGAATCGCTTTCAAACCAGCTTGATTGTTTTTTTTTCTAATCTTTTTAATGATATACTTGATAGCAAACTGCTCAGATTTCTTGAACCACATTTAATGGGAAAATATTTCGCACCACTGAGGAAGACATACTTTGTAGGCACAGCGGTCAAAGAAAGCTTCTCGCCCAGGGGATGTTTCTTTTCAAATTGATGCTCTCAAAATAGACGTTACCTGAAACAAATTAAAATCTAATGTAATTTTGACTTAGTTTGTAAAGAATTTGTTTGTCAAAAACTGTAACAATTAAAAAAATACAAATGTGGAGCAACCCAAAAAAGTAAATTTAAAGATAACTAAAGTGCTCTTTTCCATTCACCAATATCAAAAATTGTAATATTAATTCAACACTAATGAATAAATATCTTGCTAATTTAGAAAACAAACCAAAACTGTAAACTTTTTTGTGTCCAAAGAATTAGATATTATTCTTCTAAAAATATTCATTTCTCAGCAGAATTATTTAAATAAAAAAAATATAATGAAAATAGCTCAGAATATAAGATCGTAACTCAAGGTGGCAGTGTCCAGTCAGAATCCCTGCCATGAGTCGTAGGGTCTTCCTTGACATATCCAGGTATGCTTTTGCTGCAGACTCATTAGGGTAGATTAATAGCTCCCTGGCCAATCGACAGTTAGTTGTTTCGTCCCATCTTGCCCTAAAGTCTTCATGGGTGATCTTTTTTATCATATGTATCGTCTTCGCGATAGGTAGGTTTGAAGGGCCGGCTCCCTTTCTAGCCAATTTATCCGCTGATTTGTTACCTTCGCACTGTGCATGTCCTTTGACCCAGCACACAGAAATTCTGTTTTTGCGGGCGGCATCCTCCAGTGAATTATGGCATTCTAGTACTGACCTGGCTGCAAGTTTATAACTTTTCAAGGCCAGTAGTGTTTGTCTACTGTCCGTATAGATTTTAATAGTCTTGTCCTCAGTATTCCTGCGAACAATCTCTTTCGCTGATATGGATTATGCGAGACACCTCTATGCAGAGGCTGTGAACAGGAGGACGAAACAGTAGAATATCTACTCTGCGATTGCGACGCTGTTTCGGAACTAAATCATTACAACCCAAACACAAACATTTTACAAAGTATAGCTTCTTCAAGTTCAACAATGGCGGAAAAATATAAAAATAAAAATAATAAACAATGAGATATTCGGAATAAGAAAATCGTCCACGCCGCGCCGCCAGGTAACAGCCCAAAAGTCAATAATGGGCACATCTACCGGTGAGGCCTTTTTTCAGTTCGAGGTTGAACAACTATTACTGTATAAACAATGCCTATAGAGTAGTTTAAGCCGCCACATTTGAGCCGTAGAACGGCAAACTTTCACTACTTTCCCAGGTGTAACGTGAAAGTAATGAAATTTAGTGACACGAAGGGTCGGATACAATGTTGCCAAAAGTTGCACATTTTCGTACCGGGAGAGGACAATGCATGAAGTCAAGTAAATATATATTTGATTCGTGCAGATTTCATATAGTAATTTTTTTTATGATTCTACTAATATTTCATTTCGCGCATGGCCCTCCTCTCGCTTCGCTCGCTCCAGAGGCTCAACCACCAGGAACTAACTCAAGCCATGCCCAAAATGAAAAAAAAAATTGTCAGTCGAAAATGCAAATTATTTTTATTTTATTTTTCTTCATTTTGGGAATGCCTTTGGTTAGTTACAAAATAAAATATTATAAATAACAAAATACAAACATAAAATACTGGAGTGGAGTGCTGTGTATACCAGTTTACATTTTATATTTACACTTCTACAAGCTAAGGGAAGTCGGACATATAGATATGGTGTAATATAAACCAACCAGCAAAATGTTCTTTACTTTATTTTTAAATTTAGGAAATGAAAGATTTTTAACATCAGATGGCAACCTGTTAAAGAGTTTCTTCCCTGCATACAGGGGTAACTTTTCAAATTTACTAGATCGATGAGTGTCCAAACAAAATAGGTATCTGGACCGAGTGGGATAGTCATGAAAACTGTGGCCTCTTTGGTAGTTACCTTGGTTTTTTTTTAATGAACATCAGTACCTTAAATATGTAAATACAAGGACAAGTCAGTATTCTGTACTTGACAAGGTCTGCATATTGCAGTGGCGGCTCGTGTAGGCAAGAATAGGTGAAGCGCAATTAGCGCCGTAGGCAAAACTGCGCTGCAGGCGAATTTTTTTTGGGGCCACGCCCAAAAGTCCTGCGGTGACGATACCTGCGAGAAATAATATACCATGAGTGCCACGGCCGCCACTAATTTATAATAATATCAAAAAGATAATAGAATTACTAACTTACCCACACTCTCGCGTACAGTTATTTTGACTGCTCCCATATACTTTTTAAATATAAGGTCTATTCTTCGATTTTGTAGTGAGGCTTTTCTTTAACTTCGCAAATGATAATGCACAGTGAATATGGTTCGAAGAAGCTTATGCCTACTACAACACTTACGTCTGGATAACTCTCAGCACCATGCCTAAATTCACATTTTACAGGCCCTCCGCTCGCTACGGGGGCTCAAGAAAAGGAAACTAACCAGGTGCTAACCCAAGGCATACGCAAAATCAAGAAAAAAAACTGTTTAGAAATATAACCTTAAAAAAAAATAAAAAGAAACCGATGGGGTTTGAACTCGCGTTGCCGAAGTGAAGGCTAAGGATGCAAACCTCTAGACCATCAGAGGTATACAAACGATTTGTTACATCACGAAGTACATGAAAACGGCTGACTGCTGAGAGTTATGGGATAGTCGCCAGACATAACTTACTACAACCTCTTGTCACATTCCCAAAAATGTTAAATCCGTCTTTATTCCAAACGCTCGATTTTCCACCTACACTTAAACAGGGCATAGTGGCATACAAAATAGTTTCTTTAAATAAACACTTCCATACAACCAATTATAATCAGAATACTCAGATCAGATTTCGAAACCTACGAACGAAAATTATATCGATTTTACTACTTGTTTTTCTATTTGAAGGAAAGGCTTAGGTCCCTCCGTATTTAAAAAGTCTCTTTTATCATCGTTTTCAACCTGGAAAATGGTGTTTCTAACAAGATGCAGATCGGATCATACAATGGAAACATTTCGTAAAACGTTTCGTAAAACAATGCGCGACAACGACGTGATGCAAATTTGCTTCCGAACGACTGTGAACTGAATTTAATATTAACATAAGAACCTGTCGGAGTCGCATTGTCGGGCTGCTTCCGTTCTATAAATAGCTCACGTATCTAGCATGTCTGCTTCGCCTGTTGCCATAGCAACCATCGTAAATAAATCTGTATATTGCAGTGCAATTATTGATCTTGCTGTTTGCGATTCCCACGTGTTTCGTGACTGGATTGAGTGTCGAAAACCGCCCGCACCGGCCGATCTTATGACAAGTTATTCAGCGCGCTACGTTTTATAGTTAATTATCTTTTATGAGTATTATCGCACTAATTTTGATTAGACATTTATATTATGAAAATTTGTATTTTTAAGAAATGTAATTTGAGAAATTGCACTAATTTTGATTAGAAATTTAGATTGTAAAAATTTTATTTAATTAAAAATATTTTTACTTTAAAGTAATGAAATTTTAGAAATTGTAGGTGAAGCGGCGCTTCACCTGCGTCCAATGACGAGCCGCCACTGGCATATTGATCGGCAGTCGATGTTAAACAACAGTCTAATTACCCGTTTTTGGGAAATAAAAATACGTTCGCTATCTGCACAGCTCTCCCAGAGAATTGCATTGTAACTCAACTGGCAGTAGATTAAAGAGTAATAAACACTAATAAGATCGCCACCATTGAGGCCATCTCTGAGTCCACTAATTGCAAAGAATCCAGAATTGATTTTTTAGCGACATAATTAACATGAACTGCCCATGATAATGTGTCGTCCACGTGAAGGCCCAGAAATTTTGTTGTACAGCTATGTTTAATTATCGGTTCATTTTCAACTATAGGAACAGCGAGCTCTAAAGTGCATGTGGACAGTCTTTTCCATGTTGAGAATTAAGTTGTTGCACATGCACCAATGACTGAATTCCTCAGTCACCACTTGGACTGCCTGTCGTAGCTCACAGCGATCATTCGCCGACGCCATCACTGTGGTATCGTCTGCAAACATGGTTACTTCACCAATGCTCAGACCGCCAGTAACTTCATTGACAAACAACAGGAACAGTAGAGGCCCCAGCACCGACCCCTGAGGCACCCCCACATCCACGTCCTACAAATACGACATACTTTCATGAATTTTTACATATGATTTCCTATCAGTAAGGTATGAGGCCAGCAGATCAAGAATTGGTCCACCCATACCGCTTGCATGTAGTTTAATGAGCAGAAAGTTTATATCAATGGTATCAAACGCCCGAGACAGATCGAAGAAAACCGCAGCAACCTGCCTCCCCCTGTCAAGGTTGAGGAGAATTGACCGCAGGAAGCCGGTAGCAGTAGTTTCGGTCGATCTACCCGTGCGGAAACCATGTTGTACCTCATTAAGAATCTGGAATTTATCAATGAAATCAATCACTCTGGAATAAATGATTTTTTCCAATCACACTCAAAACAGTAATCGGCCTATAGTTGTCAACGTTTGTAGGATCATTTTTCTTGAATATTGGTGTAACTACCACTATTTTTAACTGGGAAGGGAAGTCTCCTTGCTTGTACAGGGTTATCCAACGAGGACTAGACAAGGTGATTTTTTGACTTTCCCTGTACTTTCATAAAAAAAAAACTGAAATAGCCATCTTATGTAGTTTTCTCCGGCGAATTCGGATATGTTCAGCAAAAAACAATTGAACATCAAATAAAAATGCTTGGGGTCACTTTGATATTTTTTTAAATGGAACACCCTGGATATTACTACATTTTTGGACTCTCTAGAAAAATCTAAACACATTTTGTGTATAATATCCTATACCTATCTTTAGCTGTTTACCAAATATTGACAGTTGAAAGTCGGGTATTTTGACACTTTGACAGGCTCTAAAATCTAAACCGCACAAGATCAAAGAAAACGGTTTGCACATTCCTATCTTAAGTTTTCATAAACTATCGAATGCGGATAAAATTAACCGGACCTTTTAAACCTCCGGTTAAATTCAAAGTTACTATAGTTCGATAGCTTATGAAAACCCAAGATAGGAATGTGCAAACCGTTTTCTTTGATCTCGTGCGGTTTAGATTTTAGAGCCTGTCAAAGTGTCAAAATGTCCGACTTTCAACTGTCAATATTTGGTAAACAGCTAAAGATAGATATAGGTTATTATACACAAAATGTGTTTAGATTTTTCTAGAGAGTCCAAACATGTAGTAATATACAGGGTGTTCCATTAAAAAATATATCAAAGTGACCCCTAGCACTTTTATTTGATGTTCAATTGTTTTTTGCTGAACATATCCGAATTCGCGGGAGAAAATTACATAAGATGGCTATTTCAGTTTTTTTTTTTATAAAAGTACAGGGAAAGTCAAAAAATTGCCTTGTCTAGTCCTCGTTGGATAACCCTGTACAGGTGGCTCGTTTTCGTGTCTATGTATGGGGAACTCGAAAACCGTAAGAGATACAGTGTCGGTCAAATTAAGGCAAAATTGCGCATTTAGGTGCCTAACAATGTGCCGTTTAGAAAGTTTCAAAATTCCGAGTATTTCCGGAGTTATCCGGAAAAAAACGAAATTTTGAAAAATCGTTTTATTTTTTTCCTAGGCTTATTTAAAAACTGATCTCAAATTAAATTTTACTTTTGCATTGCCACTTTCTCCACTCTATCCAATGATGCTAACCAGTTTAAAATACGACGTTTCGTCTTCAAGGGATCATCATCAACTTTCTTTTTTAAATACGGACTTTAATTTTTTTTACCGTTTTTCAGATGGTATTGGCGTTATTAATATGAATATGTTTTTTTTTTAATTTGTATTTTTTTTTAATTAAATATTTTGCTTTAAATAATTTAAGGTAGGTACTTTTGAAATTTTTATATTCTATAAAAATATTTTATTTTGTTTTTTGTATTAAGTGCAAATTTGGAGCCCGTATTAAAAATAAAAAATAGTAAAATTATCTTTTACGAGAATATGGCTATGAACTATTACTCAAACAAGTTGCTTAGTGCAAAGATAAAGTATTTTCAACTTTTAACTAACCAATTCAAAAATTTATTTAATAGAGAACATGAACAATTTATAAACATACTACGTGATACTATAGGTACTTTGATGGAAAAACACACCTATTGGAATTTTGCCTATAAATTATTTTTTTTTATTATTTATATGCAACATTCCAATAGGTGTGTTTTTTCATCAAAGTACCTATAGTATCACGCAGTATGAATATAAATTGTTTATGTTCTTCATTAAAAAAAATTTAGTTGGTTAAAAGTTGAAAATATTTCATCTTTGCACTAAGCAACTGTTTGAGTAATAGTTCATGGCCATATTCTCGTAAAAAAGAATTTTACTATTTTTTATTTTTAATACGGGCTCCAATTTTCCACTTATACAAAAACCAAAATAAAATGTTTTTACAGTATATAAAATTTCAAAAGTACCTACCTTAAATTATTTAAAATTACGCCAAAACAAAATATATATATAAAAAAAAATAAAAATAAAAAAAAAGAAATAAAAAAAAAACACATACTCTTATTAATAACGCCAATATCATCAGAAAACCAATAAAAAAAATTTAAGTTCGTATTTAAAAAAAGAAAGTCGATGATGATCCCTTGAAGAGGAAACGTCGGATTTCAAACTGGATAACATCATTGGATAAAGCGGAAAAAGTGGCAATGCAAAAGTGCAATTCAATTTGAAGTTTGTTTTTAAATAAACACAGGAAAAAAATAAAACGATTTTTCAAAATTTCGGTTTTTTTCGGATATCTCCGGAAATACTCGGAATTTTAAAACTTTCTAAACGGCGTATTGTTAGGCACCTAAATGCGCAATTTTGCCTTAATTTAACCGACACTGTATCTCTTATGGTTTTCGAGTTCCCCATACATAGACACGAATTCGAGCCACCCTGTACATTAAGTTTGATAGATAAGCTAAAGGAGTCGATAATTCATTCTTTATGGCCTTTAATATTTTGAGGGGAATGTTATCAGCACCGATGCTATTTTGAGCTTTAAGCTCAATATAGTCTTCATTATTTCACCAGGCTCCACTGTGTTCGAGCTATTTTGAATCTGCTTTGCCGGCAAAGTGCATTTGTCTTATAATGTATCACCAAATTTATTAGATAAGGATATCTGGGCAATTGATGAGAAATACTTACTAATTTGTACTTCATTGTTTTAGTTAATGATTTTTTTTTAATGTACCATTTGGAACTTTTATTTTGTTCCGTAGTGTATTGTTTGTTTAAATAAATAAATAAATTATATTTTTTTCTATTTTCAGGTTGGAAACATGTCAGATTTTGGTGATTGGTACCGAAATGTACCCCGTTTCACACGAGCATGGTTTACTGGCACAGTAGCTTTAACTCTTTTTGGTCGTTTTGGTCTTCTAAATCCAGTCAACCTGATACTGTTGTATGAACCGGTAAAAAGATTTCAAATATGGAGGCTTATTACATCCGTGCTATATTATCCGCTGACTCCTCAGACTGGCTTTCATTATTTGATTAATTTATATTTTTTGTATAACTATTCAAGGCGGTTAGAAGAAGGTAAGAAATAGTATTGTTTGGGGTCTTTGTTTTATATTTGATTATATACTTATATGTATACGGGTAAAAAAATTGAGATCATTTCACTGAAAATATGTCATTCGAGCCAAGAAATATCTTCCAAAGTTCCATAATTTGGTTGGGCCAAATTGCCATACACTTGCTAATTACACTATTACATATAATGCCATTTTACCCACTAAATCAGGAAGTATTGGTACAATATTGTCAAACTCTGTTTAAGAGTATATTTACCCAATCTAATGGAACGCATGTCGCCGCTTCTGGAGGGCAAGACATGAAAGTGATCTAATATTTAAAGATGTTTGCTAGCGTGAAGTAGGTACTTTCTTTCTTGTTACAATCAAATGTTTTGCTTGCTCCGGGGGTGCTACCAAGAAAAAATAACTAATACTAACCCTCTGCTAGCAAATGTTTCCTAGAATATGAAATTACAGCAAATGTCTTAACAATAAATCTGACGTGTGTTTTGAAAAATTGACGTTTGGGTTATTGTGACAAATGACAGTGTCAAGGATTATATTGACAATATAAAATTACATTTTATTTAATCGAGCCATCAGTCACATTTTTCAGTTGAAACGTGGTTCATCGAAAAAAAATTCTGTTTTTTTTTGGTGGGTGGTCGTGGTTTGGGCCACAGATGGTCTCTTTCTGAAGGCAGAAAAATCAACTCCTCAGGGGTGAAAAACGGGGGTTGTGTTTTTGACAAAAAAATTGTTCATGGTTCACCATAATGGTGGGTGGGGTGCAAACGGAATAAAATAATGAAAATATCATGTGGGGTATCTAATTAAATTGAATTTTATCACGATAACAAAAATTATGTTAAACACAATAAATACCATTTTTGAAGATTGATATACGGGGTAAAAGTAAGATGAGAAAGATTGATTGGGTAATAAAATAGATGTTTTTATTATAAATGTGACAATATTTTAACTTTCCTATTCATTTTCTCTGATTTTTTTGAAAATTTAAGTTCTCTGTTAGCATATTTTAGCGTATAAATGATTCTTAGTCTAATAAATAATTTTTTTTAGAAAAATAGCAGAAAACTCCATGCATGGATGAACAAAATTTATTTTTGATATTTCATTGAAATATGCTTTGGAGATTCATTTTTGGCAAGAAAGGATATCAAAAAAAGTAATAAATACTGATTCCAACTGATAAACAAAATTGATAAATTTTTCATTCGGCGACTTTAAACTGCCAAAATTTCTACTTTCAGTGGAATATGTCTTTAAGTGCATGAATATCTTACTTTTGTCAATTATTGCAGATTCATTAAAAACTGCTGAACACGTATCACAAATATGAGTGCAAAGCCTGTTTAATTAAATATCCGCATACATAACTAAATGCCTTTTGAGTTCCTATGTTCTCGTACCTGTAGCTAGAGTCTGAAACTGATACAGCGGCATTCAAATTTTGAGTGATGTCCTTATTCTGGAAAATATTATTGGCTTAATATGTTTAATATTAAATTTTACTTGTAAATATCCTGCTAATAAAACTCCAAAATCATCTGCACAATTCATGTGGTCGGAATGTAAAAAGCTTTAACAAAATAGCTTTTTAAATATCTTTTCAAATTGGATTGGGGTAAGGTTGATTGAATTTCCTCCTTGCTGCCTTACATTACCGAAGAAGTTTTCCAAAGAGTCTTGGTTGAGTTTTCTGGTTTTTAAGTAAGTAAATCCTGCATCAGACAGCCTTTGCCAGAGAATTTGAGGGCTTTTATTGTTTTCATCCAACAAGTTCTAAATTTGCATTTTGATGTAAGATCCGTATTATTGTTACCATATATTTTTAAGTCATTGCCACATTTCGTCTAACTAGATAACTTGGTAATCTAGGCCTTGGAAAACTTTTTTATAGTTATGTGGATGGTTTATATCCATAGAGTTTAAAATGTCCGAACAATTTGTCAAATTTATCTATTATCTCAATAGTACCTGCAGCTGTAGAAGGAAGTGCATCCAATCTCAAATACGTGTGCATTCCGATTGCGACAGTTCTACTAAGAACTTGCTCAGCCAACTTTACTTTCATTGATTCAAATTTTGTTGGATTGATATGTGAATCCGTGAGCTTGGGTGCACACCTGTAACGTTGCTTGTTGTCTGTCCTCTTTATAAAATTGTTCTACATATTTCCCGGACGTTTTTCTGCCATTAAAATGGAACGAATTTCTCATAAGACAATTTTTTGTGGCCTTTACGAGATGCAACGGATCAAAAAAATAAGGAAGTGTGTGATCCCTAACTGAAATTCAGGATTTTTGACAGTAACATTAATTAATTTTGAAAATTGGACAAAGTTTGGACCCATATCAGAAATAAGACCTTGCACATATAGTCCAGCATTTGAGAGTTGTTTTAACAAATTCTGATAACAAACTATGTATATCGGCAGATTTCAGTTGAGTGTTAATGAAAAAATATGCGTTGGGTTGCTTCCAATTTTAAAAAAGCCCTCTTGCCATTACAACTGCAACATTTTGAGCAATTAAAGCATCTTGTCCTCCTTTTCCTATGTCGTGAAATCCAACAATTTGATCGTGACCCAAATGAAAATACAGATTCGATTTTAATGAGGTTTCATCTATGCAAATATGGAAATATTTATCTATTTCCGTCATATTTTTCACCTTCAATCCAAATGTATCAAACAGAGAATCGTTTTCTAAAACGAAGTTTTACCCACAATACCGAAACATTGTTTCGGTATTGTGGATAAAACTCCGTTTTAGTGCATATTGCCGATGGTTCCAAACCCCAACATAGGAGAGAATCGTTTTCTAAGCCAGATTTGCAAATAAGGTTTTGCGTCATCTGTTCTAGACATTGCTTTGTTGGCAAAGAAAGGATTTGCTTTAAAAAGGTGCATGCCTTGGGTCCCAAAAAGTGAAGCTTCAGTGCGAACTGCTTATATTCTAGAGTGTATCTTCGAGCCTTTGGCACCTTATTTTGTAAGTCACCCTGAACCTTAACACTATCAGCAAGTGGTTTTGTTAGAAATTTATCGCACAGTGTCTTGAATCGCGGAGCTTACTGTGTTCTTTGTTAAACAATATTTTACGCTGTAAAAGTTTTTTTTCTTAATGACTTGATTTGATATTTTAGCTTGATTTTTCGAGGTGTATTTGTACTAAGACTTGATGCAGTTTGGATTGTTGCAGTTGGTGTAACTAAAGGCGAACATCTAGTGGGACTTGTCGACACATCAATCTTGATAAAACCCTCTGGCTTGGTTAAACTTCAAATTATCACTAATACTGGTACTAGCTCCTGATAATAAAAGATCTGGAAAAAAACCTTGATTAAGAAATTTGAATACTGTAAAAACTAAAAAACACTGCAAAAATATGTTAAAAGACGCCATCAAATCAACTTTTCTCTCAGTAGAGCCCGTTTTCGAACTAGAATTCGTACGCCAATGACTTCCAAAATCAAATGGCCTCGTAACGCCAACTTCGGCAATTTATCTTCAAGGTTAGTTAAAATCGCTTAAACCGTTCTCAAATTATCTTGGCAGAAAAAAAGCCACAGACAGACACACACGCACACAGACACAAATAGATCAGGCCAAAAATAGTCGGGATCGATTCAGGGGATCTCAAAACATCGATATCTGTAAAAAAGGCATCGAAATTTTTTATGAGAACAATATAATGTAACCTCCCTTTGTATACTTCAATATGAATAGAAGAGTAAAAATTGAGTTCTACAAACAAAATGTGCAAAGATCTATCTATAATTGATTAATTTATTTTGATATTAGTTATAAAATCAAACAAATGAGGCACAGACACGCAGTATCCATATAAAGTAGAAGTAAAGGCGGCCACCTGGAACGCAATCTTTGACTTTGACTAGGCGGCTAACACCGACAAAGTTAAGTGATTAAAAAAAATACAAAGCTGGATCATAATAAACCAGATATTTTGTATAGAATACCTAACTCTTAAGTACCTTACCTGATGAAAATTTTAATTTTTCTTGGATGCTGCCCAGATTCGCATTCACAGGAATGTTCCAAATCCATGCCGCAAAAGGGGGAAGGAATAGCATTATCAAAAAGACGCTTTCTTGCATTTGTGGATCCTTTTAAATATTTATTTTCGAAATGTTTCTCGCACACTCTATTCTTTAGATTTTTATTCAACAAATCTTCTCTTTTAGCTGTCTTTAGCCAAATTTCACGCCTCGAATAATAATAACAATATAAGCCATATAACTTTTTTACATTGACGTGAAATAAGTGGTATACTCAAGACTTCCCTCGGCTTCCGATTCGACTTTCGATTAGACTTAAAAATCGCAGACATAAAGCGAGAACGTATGGGTGGCTTTACAGTACCGTGCTTTTTTTGTACCTAAAAGTTTCTCGGAAAAAATACCAATCCACAAGAAAAACTTTCATTGAAATCGGTTTAGCAGATCAAGGGAAAATAAGTGAAAATCGCGTACATAAAACAAGAAAGTGTGCGGTCGTTGGCGGAAAGCTTCCCCAACTCGCTAAAAGCGGGAAAGTATGGGCGGTTTTACCGTTTCGTTTTTTTTCTGCCGAAAAGTTTCTCAGAAAAAATATCCACCAAAAAATTTTTTTTATTCAAATCGATTAAGCCGTTTTGAAGTTTGAGCACCAGCAGACTGACAGACAGGTAGACAGACCGACCGACGGAATTTGGGAAGCTTGTTTCTTGTTTTTGTGATCTAGGGACCTCAATTCGTGGCGGTTCGATGAAAACTCTAGGGAAGTAAGAGAACTGAGCGTAATTAATAATAATTAACGTAAATACAACACTTAAGACGGTAATCAATTTATGTGGTTAAAAATATATTAACTATTGATATATCTCAGAACTATTTAAAACAAAACACTATTACATACCTGGAACCGTCTTTGGGAAAATTAAACATCGAAAATTTTCCTCCTGTCTTACAAGAACAACAACATTTATACGCACACCTGTGTCCAGTCATTTTAAACACCATTCGACACTAAAAAATATATTAACAAACTTATTTTTAGACGCAGCAGTCAGATGGAGAACATGAAACGGACTATATAGGATTGCTCGAACAAACCGAACACCGAACACTCTCGATCCTACGGACTGAATAAGCTGCCGGTTTTACAGCCGAAAACTGGCGTGGCCAAGCGAATCGCGCGACACCGTGTTGTCGCCTGACTTTCCTATCTGGGTTGGGTAATCTGTGTAACAACCTTAAAGCTTAACTATCATTACACAACCACGTGTTTAGATGCACGGTCATAAAGATAATGTCCACAAACGGACTGGCGCGATTTCTACCAAGTTCGTCTCTGCGGGCAATAAAACTTTGTGCATTAAGATATAAGAAGCCATTCAATTGCATTATATTAGCTGGTAGGAACGTCAAACTGGTGAGAGCAGTTTGATTACGGAGAATAACGCCCTCGCCATTCCGAGTTTGTCACGGGATGTGGCTCATCAAATCACGTCGTCCTCCTCCAGGCAGGAGAACACCAAAGTACAAAGTCTGGAGCTGATCACAGGGGAGTGACCCAACAAAACCCATTCTTACCCCTGTCAGATTAGGGACCACCAAAGGAATGAGTCTAAGGCCGATGCTTCCAGTGGAAGCGGCCGTAGGTAGGTAGATGCATATCATTATAAAATCCTATACATAAATAGAGCACTATATAAAAATCGGCCTCTCCTATTGGTCGATCCGCATGGCCCTCCGCTCGCTTCGCTCGCTAAGGGGGCTCAAGAAAAGGAAACTAACCAGGTGCTAACCCAAACTAACCCAAGACATACCCAAAATCAAGAAAAAAACTGTTTAGAAACATATTCTTAAAAAAATAATAAAAAAAAGCAACGGAGTTTGAACTCGGGCCGTCCAGGTGAGACCCAATCATCTAAACCTCTAGACCACGAGAGCTCTTGACACAAATTGATTGCATCACGAAGACATATTGTAACAGGAGATGGATCGACCAATAGGAGAGGTCGATTTTTACATAGTGCTCTATTTGTGTAAAGGAAGCATAGGCCTACTCGCATCGTCCGGTGAAAGACCACCCCACCAGAACTGGGAAGTGCTAAGTGGTTTCTCCGAATCACGTTCCGCTTTCGCGCTGGTGGTTCCGGGTTCCACAGTAGGAATATATGGGCATGGTGGTGCTTCCAGGATCAAAATATTCCGGAGGCAAACTCTCCGGCCATTCGGATCTCAGGTGGCCCTGGGAGCCCGTCATTCAGCGTTTCACAGACAGCAAAAATACCGAACTAATTTAGAATAGATTTCTGCAACATAAGAGGCGTAAATACAAACATAAATTCGGTACACTAATATCTACAAGCAAATAGACCACACATACTAGTCCTTACAGAAACACAAGTATGTTCTACAACAACAGTAAGGATAGGGGTATCCTGGTTACGACTTACACACCCGATTTAGACATAAGTTCGGAATATGCCTTTTTCGAACCTTGACGTCATGTGGCTCAAGTTCACCGCCAAGTTTATATGCTGTCTCTATCGCCCTCCGAGCGATAGAGCCTACCAAAGCTTTTTTATAACACTTGCTACCAGTTTCGACTCAATACAGGTCGATCACCCCAATTCAGAAATAATCGTTCTGGGAGACTTCAATGCCCATAACACCAACTGACTCAAACATCACAACAAGAACGGCAACGAAGGTAGAGAAGCTAAAGCATTTGCCATCAGCGGCTTACTCAACTTGTAGACGAACCAACTCGAATCTCAGAGAGGGGCGACTTCGCCGCCCTCCTGGATTTTTGTTTTAACCACCAATCCTGACCAGTACACAATTACAGTTGGTCCGCCATTAGGTACTTCCTACCACACACTTATTACAACGGTTTGTGAATTGCCACTTCTATAGCAGGATCCACCATTGCCTCGCAAAATCTGGCATTACAATTCTGCAAACTGGAACGATCTAAGGGAGTTCTATCTAGATTTTCCTTGGCTCGATGTCTGCTTTGGCACTGATGACCCGTCAGTCTGCTGCGAATAGATTACGCAAGTAATCTCTTCAGGAATGGAAGCATACATCCCAAATTCCATCAAGTTACGGTCAAAAGGAAAGCCCTGGTTCAATAGAAGATGCGAAAGAGCTGTAGGTAGGAAACAGCAAGCCTACAAGTACTGGTAGCAAAATCAGACCGCTGAAAATCGCAATTATTTTGTCGAAGCGAGAAACGAGTGCAAACGTGTGATTGACGAAACTAAGGACAAACACAATCAAAGCATCAGGAATAAATTTTTGCAATACCCCAGTGGCTCCAGGAATTTCTGATCGGTAGCAAAGGCAGTAAGTAATAACTTTACAAAAACGTCTCTTCCACCTTCCTCGTCAAAATGTTTTCATCGCACTCTTATCGAACATCAACACTAGGCAAAATTGGAAATTTGTCTCCAATGAACCTACTGTGTACTTATTTATACCGTGGTTATGGCAGGATCGACCATTCCTTCATCCTCGTAAATCGGCCTACTGGGTGTCTAGGTCAACAGCAGTCATTGTTGCTAACATCGCAAAATCAGCTTCCCAGAAGCTTGGTGCGCTATTTCGCAATAAAAAACTGTATACACCGCAGCAGTTGCTCTTGCTCTACAAAGCGCAAATAAGATTATGCTTAGAATATTGCTCACACATCTGGGGTGCCACACCAAAGCACACCCTAAAGCTGCTTGATTCTATTCAGGAGAGAGCTGTGCGTCTCATCGGCGATCCGGAGTTGACCCGGAATTTGGATAGTCTGGAACACCGCAGACATGTGGCCGAGATGTCCCTGTTTTACAGATACTTGCACGGCAGATGTTGCCAGGATTTGGCCCGCCTCATGCCGCTCCTGGCAACGCCTGTCAGACAGTCACGACAGACGGCAAGAGCGCACCACTTCGTCGTACAACTGGAAACACCTAGAACATCGCGTTACAAGAACCATTGTCTGGCGCACTGCATCACTGTGGGACTCACTCCCATGGCATCTGTTTCCTTTTAATTACAACCTACAACTATTCAAGAACCGTGTCAATAAACATCTTTGCACACACACCAATCGTCGACCGCCATAGGATCTCCCTTTAGTGTGTGTGCCACTGCCATAAAAAAAACTTATTGATTCCTCCAGTACCTTATTCCTAAAAAACGATTTCTGTTCCCAAAGCTGGGATTATATTGTTGAAAGTTTGCTTAACCATATCTGTGAAACGCAATACTTCTGCAATTAATAAATGTCGTCCAAAATTCAGTACTCTCCCACTTTAAAAGATGTGGTGTTTCCTTTCAATGACAGTTGGGATACTAAAATGGGGTCATTGTCAGTCATCTTAGCTTTAGTTCTAATATAGCTTATCACAACTTGACAAGTTGATGCATTTGAGACCTGATTAATGAAGTACCATTTTTTATTTGGCACTTTTGAGAGTAGTTGGCTTTCCACGATATTAAGTTATTTTCATCATTCCACGAAACTCCATGCAGTGCTTCCTGAACTCCTTCCACAGCTTTGCCATTACTGAAATCGGAACCAGTCTCCAAATTTACAATTTCTTGGTCATTGCTTAAGAAATCAAAGCGCGTGCCAGCCCTTGCATAATCAGTATTATTTGTGTTGGTGTTCTCACGAAAGCCAAACTGGCCCTTGTTGAGAATGCTATTAGCTCGATGAAGGAAAGCATACGTGGCTTTACGAGTTTATCCATAATCTTGAACAAGGTGGATAAGAGCGAGATTGACCTTCAGTTAGAAGGAACATCGAGATTTCTTTCTTTATGTATCGGAATAACTTTTGCTGTACTTAGACATGAAAAAAAAGTCCAGCCTCCCACGACCTATTAAATGCCGTCACTAGAACCAACAATACAAAATCAGGCAAGTTGAGACAATTTTTTGCGGAAAGGCCATCCTCTTCTGAACCGTTTTTATTTTTTTATCGAGTGTAACGTGCGTTTTATTTCTGCTAGATTAATAAAAATGGGAAGAATAAATATGAGTGGATTATATACAGTGTGTCCGCGGATGGAGTGCACAAGAGGAAAAAATTCTTTATTTTTCACTTTACGACAAAAAGTCATTCTTTATAAAAAGTTCTGCTTGTCGAGAAAAGCAATTTACAATATAAAATTTTTCAATCAGATGTACAGGGTGGCTCGAATTCGTGTCTATGTATGGGGAACTCGAAAACCGTAAGAGATACAGTGTCAGTCAAATTAAGGCAAAATTGCGCATTTAAGTGCCTAACAAGATGTCGTTTAGAAAGTTTTAAAATTCCGAGTATTTACGGAGATATCCGGAAAAAAACGATATTTTGAAAAATCGTTTTGTTTTTTTCCTGGGCTTATTTAAAAACGGATTTCAAATCTAATTGCACTTATGTATTGCCACTTTTTCCGCTCTATCCAATGATGATATTCAGTTTGAAATCCGACGTTTCGTCTGCAAGGGATCATCATCAACTTTCTTTTTTTAAATACGAACTTTAATTTTTTTTATCGTTTTTCAGATGGTATTGGTGTTATTAATATGAGTATGTGTTTTATTTTTTTATTTTTATTATTTTTTTATTATTTTTATTTTATATATTTTGCTTTTGCGTGATTTTAAATAATTTAAGGTAGGCACTTTTGAAATTTTCATATTCTATAAAAGTATTTTATTTTAGTTTTTCCATCAAAGTTCCTATAGTATCACGTAGTATGATTAAAAATTGTTGATGTTGTCTATTAAATACATTTTTTAATTGGTTAAAAGTTGGAAATATTTTATCTTTGCAGTAAGCAACAGGTTTGAGAAATAGTTCATGGCCATATTCTCGTAAGAAATAATTTTACTATTTTTTATTTTTAATACGCTCCAATTTTCCACTTAATACAAAAAACAAAATAAAATATTTTTATAGAATATAATAATTTCAAATGCACCTACCTTAAATTATTTAAAATTACGCCAAAACAAAATATATAATTAAAAAAATAATAATAAAATTTAAAAAAAATTAAAAAAAAACTTAAAAAAAAAATAAAAAATAAATAAAAACACATAGTCATATTACTAACGCCAATACCATATGAAAAACGATATAAAAAATTAAAGTTCGTATTTAAAAAAAGAAAGTTGATGATGATCCCTTGAAGATGGAACGTTGGATTTCAAACTGGATACCATCATTAGATAGAGCGGAAAAAGTGGCAATGCAAAAGTGCAATTCAATTTTAAATCCGTTTTTAAATAAGCCCAGGAGAAAAATTAAACGAATTTTCAAAATTTCGGTTTTTCCGGATATCTCCGGAAATACTCGGAATTTTAAAACTTTCTAAACGGCATATTGCTAGGCACCTAAGTGCGCAATTTTGCCTTAATTTGACCGACACTGTATCTCTTACGGTTCTCGAGTTCCCCATACATAGACACGAATTCGAGCCACCCTGTACAGGGTGTTAATAAATTAGAAAAAATAGAAAATGCCTCAAGAGGGAAGTACTATTATTAATTATTTTGATCAAAAATGTTATGAAACAAGTTGTTTATAAAAAACAAAAAGTCTTAATACAAATTTTGAAACGAAAATTCGAATATTTAAAATTATTCTACATAGCTACCTCCTACCTCCACACACTTTTCTGCTAACCTAATAAATTTACCGCTGAGAAAGTTTTCACCTATCCATAAACATATAGGCAGTCATTTGGCTGTCTTTTGTTTTAAAAGATTAGTATCGTTGCATTTAAATTTTTTGAGAAAATCTGATTTATTTACGGTTGTGACAGAAAACGACCTCTAGCGGCTAGGTAAGAAATCGCAATCACCCCACTCAAGGCACGGTTGATAGCTTGAGGGAAGCCCTTTTCAACGACTCTAAGCTTATTAAGATCCGTTCAGCGATTTTGAAGTTATTGACATTTATTTCCGAAAATGTTCGAACACCCCCCACCACTTTCCTTAAAGGGAGAGAGCAAAAAGTGATTAACAAAATAGAATCGAATTTATTTCGGCTTTAAAATGGCAATGCATTCCACTATCTTTAATTTAAGAAAATTTTGGAAAAAGCGGGTTTTAAAATTTAAGATGGATATAACGCCCCCTGCCGGCCATTTTGGAATCTTAAAAATAATTTCGAATATTTTCTCTTGGTCGCTTTACTCATAATTTTTTTTTACGGTAAGTCTTTACGACAATTACTTTTCAAGATAAAGCCGAGTGCCATTCTTAGTTGGCCACCCGGTACATCTGGTACAATTTATATTGTAAATTGATTTTCTCGACAAGCAGAACTTTTTATGAAGAATGACTTTTTGCCGTAAAATGAAAAATAAAGAATTTTTTCCTCTTGTGCACTCCATCCGCGGACACACTGTATATTTGAACTTACTCAAGGCTGGAGGTGGTGTTGAAGATTATTTGCTACACTGCAATAAAAACTGTAGGGTAGATTATCAGGGAAGTAACAGGAGTAGATACAGGACGTTGAGCGTTTTCTTGACGTATGTCGTTAACAATATTCCAGCATTCTTTTTGCGAATTTTCGCAAAATATTCATTGGCATTTTGAAATGCGTAAAGATTCTAATTGTAAGGAGTGAGTGGAGATTCTTTGAAGAAATATTTAGACCCTTAGTATACCAGGCTTTTTTCACTGTTTTTTTGAGTTAATTTTCGTAATCGGAAAAGCTGTGTTCAAACACGCCCACAATCTCGGTATTTAAGGCAGGAGAGAGGAGCCGAACTCTGACTCAAGCATATGGGACACTATGCTTGAGTCAGAGGATTCAATATCCTCCCTTCCATGCCGAGATTATGGGCCTGTTTTAACGCAGCTTTGTGTAAACTGTAAATGTCTCTTTTGCCAATAATATTTAATTGGTTAATATAAATTTTAATGTGTTAAATATGTAAGGTCGTTGTTAAGGTCTTTTAAAAGTATGACGTTTAAATGTGTGTTTTGTAAATTTTTAAGCCATAATGTTAAAGTAGGTACTGTGATTTTTATTCAGACCCATTTAAGGGTGCTTATTAGCATTAACTGTATACTGTTGACGCGTGTGAACATTTTTTGTACTAGGCATGAATAAACTATCTCTATCTATCTAAAACCTTGATAAAACCACAAAATATGAGATCTGAAATAGTTCATCTTGTTTTTTTATTAGATCTTCTATACCAGTAGCGGCTCGTCATAAGGGGCCATGGCACTATATATATATATATATATATATATATATAGTGCCATG
>MU182630.1:143684-172077 GCA_016904865.1 Pissodes strobi | reverse complement strand
AATATTTCGAGTTTAACTGCCAAAGATATTTTTCTATTTTTTAATATATATTATTTAAGCGTAATTAACGTAATTAAACTGTATCTAATGAATAAATAATATTCATCGTATCCGCAATGTACAATAATATTAGTCATCGAAAAATCTAATAATTTCCCGATAATCGGGCTATCCGAGCACAACGCCGGCCCGTCTCCAACAGCAAATTACCATGCAAAGGTCAAATGAGGTCACGATGATCCATACTGAGATGGCGACTTTAGCCGTAAATCGGGGTCACCTGATTCAATGGCCGCGTTTCGATAAGTAAAAAATATCCGTGTGACTCTGCTTGTGAATTGACGTTTAAAATGAATCAAATAAGCAATCTTTTAGTGAAACCTTTTTCCACATATTCACGCTTTAGGTATGCCGTCTGCAGAAAAACATTTTGTAGATGGCATTGAAAATCTTAATAATAAAGTAATTCAAAACTTTGCAACCAACGAAGAAAGGATGAACTTCATATATCGGAAACTAGAACTAAAATTATTAGTATTATGAATAGCCTAATTTTGTGCACGTGTGTAAATACTGTAACTAGTAATTTTTGTAATATTTTTGTAAATTGACCTATGGTAGGAGTCTTTATGGAAACTGCAAGTACTTTCAGCAGTAATTACTGGGGGTATGTTAAGTAAAACGGGGTTACTTGAAAACGGCGAGGTAACTTGATAATTTCAGCCGCTACTGTTTAAGTCACGTGCTACTGGCAGCCGGTTTAAAATATGAAGTGCGTATGTGAGGCGAGCGCGTCGACACCTCTTAGTTGATAGATTGCATGGTACGCCGAAAGTTTGTTGTCCTTGATGGTAGTGGTTGTGTGGCGTTAAAAAAAGTAAGATTTTTGTATTTTTTATATATCTGTATACTTCCTATTATACAAAGACACATATGAGTAATATACCACGGCCATATTTTTATCAGAGTAATATTTTCTTTGACACCCTAACCCCAAAACATTTATTTCGTGTTTTACTAGCCAGTGGCGTAGAATTTTATTTTTCGTGGTCTTTTCAGGGGCTACTTGAAAATGGTGCCAGGAAGTCGGAAATATAGGAACTATGACGAAGAAACACTCCAGCACGCGTTACAGTTACATAGACAAGGAGCCAACTTAAGGGATTTAAGTGAAGAATTCGACATTCCCTTCATAACTTTATATCGAAAAGCTAAGGGCTTGCACACCAAATCGGTTGGAGCCCAACCGGCCTTATCAGTTGAAGAAGAAAATCATCTGGCTAATGTAATAAGTATCGCCGCAGACTGGGGTTTTCCATGCGATTAAGATGACATTAAGGAAATTGTAAAACATATCTTGACCGAATGGGAAAACAAGTGCTGCAATTCCGGGACCAACGACCAGGCGTATTTTTTTTATCTAGATTGTAAGTTTTAAGAGTTTTCCTTTAGTTTGTAAAATGTGACTGATTTTTTAATGATTTGTTGTTCTTTCGATTTAAAAATTTAAATAAAGCTGTTTTTTGCCATAATTCCTGTGTTTTTTTGTCAAATTAACTTGGGGGTTTTATTAAAAACGTTTTAAAGATATTTAGTGTTTCATGTAGCCTCCATTGTGAGTATACTTGCATTTTAGACCCGACTTTTATAAAAATTTCATTTAGCCCCATCACGAGGCTACTTGAAAAAATGTGTTTCAATTTTTTTTTCTCTGATATGGTAAGGGCTAGATTTTTTTTGAGTATCACACCTGATAGCCCTTATTCCAAAGTAATCTAAAATAATTTTAGTTTCGATGAACCTATCTTTGTTGCCACGAGGTAGGACCTAAAAGTTGAAAAAGTGTATCAAGTAGCCCCGTTTTACGTTATATATATATTTTTAATTTTAATTAATTTAATAGAATTTTTTGTAAAGTTTTGAGTAATTTCATGGCAAAATTTGGTATAGTCTGTGTTAAGGCGCGTTTTCACGGGGCGATCTGAGTTGAACGATTTGGGTCGTTCGACCATAGTTCGACCTGTGTTGAAAGCAAAAAGGTTTACACGGTAGGCGATGCATGGTGAATAATTGTTGTACAAAATGGCGTCACGTGAAATTATTGATGTGTGTGTAATTATTTTGTTGTTCAATTCGGGATGAAATAAAGGCTAAATTAAAAAAGAAGGGAAATAAACAGAGGTGTTGGACCAGATCATGGATTTTAAGACGAAATACCCATGGTGCATCACAAAGTCTGCTTCAAGAAGAGGTTATAGGCTTTTTTTTATGGCACTAGCACACACACACTAAAGGTAGACCCTATGGCGCTCGACGAGCGGTGTGTGCGCGACGATGTTGATTGACACGGCTGTTGAATATTTGTAAGTTGTAATTAGTGGGAAACAGATGTCCCGGGAGTGAGTTCCACAGTGATGCAGTGCGCCAGACAAAGGAGTTCTTGCAAAGCGATGTTCTAGGTGTTTCCAGATGTACGACGAACTGGTGCGCTCTTGCCGTCTGACAGGAGCTGCCTGAGGCGGACCAAATCCTGGGAACATCTGCCGTGAAAGTATCTGTAAAACAGAGATATCTCGGTTACATGTCTGCGATGTTCCAGACTATCTAGATTCGGGGTCAACTCCGGGTCGCCGACGAAACGCACAGCTATCTTCTGAATGGAATCCAGCAGCTTTAGTGTGTGCCTTGGTGCGGCACCCCAGATATGTGAGCAATATTCTAAGCACGGTCTTATTTGCGCTTTGTAGAGCAAGAGTAACTGCTGCGGTGTATAGAGTTTTTTGTTGCGAAATAGCGCACCAAGCTTCTGGGAGGCTGATTTTGCGATGATAGCAACGTGGTCATGCCAGGACATATTGCTGTTGACCGAGACACCCAGCAGTCCGATTGACGAGGATGAAGGAATGGTCGATCCTGCCATAACGATGTGCTGCATTAAACCGGACCAAATTTCGGTCGCCCCAAGTTTTAACTTTCTCCAGGTCTTGACTTATTGCCGTAATCTGCTCCTGTCTGCGGTGATGAGTCTCAGTCGCTGGTAAGGGTTTTTCTGATCTAAAGTGGGAGACAAGGGTACTGTCATCCGCAAAGCTGTATACAGGATTATTTGTTTCGGTCAGCAGGTCATTAATATAGATGAGGAACAGAGTTGGTGATAGTATTGCGCCCTGAGGCACGCCCGCGTTGATGGTGAATGTGTCCGAGATGTGTCCATCGACTGCAACGTGCAGAGATCGGCTCTTAAGGAAACTGGCAAGCCAGCTGCAGAGAGAGGCTGGCAGTCCGAAGGACGGTAGTTTGTTGAGCAGTCCGTCATGCCAAACTCTGTCGAATGTCTCTGAAATATCCAACGCAATCGCTCGAGACTCTCCGTAGTTCTCAATTGCCCTACTCCATATATGAGTGACATAGTCCAATATATCTCCGGTCGATCTCTCTTTGCGAAAGCCGTATTGATTATCGCTGATTATTTTGTTGTTTTCGAGATACTTGAGTAGTTGCTGATTGACTACACGTTCCATGACTTTGGAGATTATTGGAAGCAAGGCAATTGGACGATAGTTTGAGGGCATGGCTTTCTTGCCTTTTTTTGGAACAAGTTGCACTCGAGCGACTTTCCAAGAAGATGGGTAAATCCCTTTTCCGTAAGACAGAGAAAAAAAGCCTGGAAAAAACGGGTGTTAGTTGGTTAGCGCAGTTCTTTAACACGATGGCAGGTATTCCGTCCGGTCCTGATGCCTTTTGCGTTATCTAGTTCTTTAAGGATTTTGTGAATATCACGGTGAGAAAACTTGACTTCTGCCATGGTGGTGTTGATGTTCGGTATGGTGGGGAGAGTCTTGCCTTGGGGGACGTCTAAGGTAGAGTGCGATGAAAACATTGTGGCGAGCATGTTTGCTTTTTTCCTTGGCTGTAGTTGCCGTGATGCCACGTTCGTCCGTCAAAGGTGGGAAAGACGTTTTTGTAAAGTTGTTACTTACTGCCTTTGCTACCGACCAGAAATTTCTGGAACCACTGGGGCATTGCAAAAGTTTATTCCTGATCCTTTGATTGTGTTTGTCCTTAGTTTCGTCGATCACACGCTTGCACTCGTTTCTCGCTTCGATAAAATAATTGCGATTTTCAGCGGTCTGATTTTGCTGCCAGTACTTGTAGGCTTGCTTGCGAACCAGGGCTTTCCTGGGATGTATGCTTCCATTCCTGAGGAGATTACTTGCGTGATCTCTTCGCAGCAGACTGACGGGTTGTCAGTGCCAAAGCAGATGTCGAGCCAAGGAGAATCTAGGTAGAACTCCCTTAGATCGTCCCAGTTTGCAGAATTGTAATGCCATATTTTGCGAGGCGATGGTGGATCCTTCTGTATGGGTGGCAATTCACAAACCGTTGTAATAAGTCTGATCGGAAGTACCTAATGGCGGACCAACTGTAATCTTGTACTGGTCAGGATTGGTGGTCAGAAAAAGATCCAGGAGGGCGGCGAATTCGCCCCTCTCTGAGATTCGAGTTGGTTCGTCTACAAGTTGAGTAAGCCCGCAGCTGATGGCAAATGCTTCAGCTTCTCTACCTTCGTTGTCGGTCTTGTTGTGGTGTTTGAGCCAGTTGGTGTTGTGGGCATTGAAGTCTCCCAGAACGATTATTTCTGAGCTGGGGTGATCGTCCTGTATTGAGTCAAGCATATAAGCTTGGTTAATCCCTTGGCGGTGAACTTGAGCCAAATGACGTCAAGGTTGTTCGGTTCGAGTGTTTCCTCGCGGTGGCATGAAAGGTCGCTTCGGACAAATAGGCATATTCCGAACTTATATCTAAATCGGGTATGTAAGTCGTAACCAGGATAGGGGTAGTTCACTGTTGTTGTTGTAGAACATACTTGTGTTTCTGTAAGGGCTAGTATGTGTGGTCTATTTGCTTGTAGATGTTGGTGTACCGAATTTATTTTTGTATTTAGGCCTCTTATGTTGCAGAAATCTATTCTAAATTGGTTCGGTATCTTTGCTGTCTGTGAAATGCGGAATGAAGGGCTCCCAGGGCCACCCAGCGCCCGGAGATCCGAATGGCCGGGGAGTTTACTTCCGGAATATTTTGATCCTGGAAGAACCATCATGTCCATATATTCCTACTGTGGAACCCGGGACCACCAGCGCGGAAGCGGAACGTGATTTGGGAAAACCACTTAGCGCTTCCCAATTCTGGTGGGGTGGTCTTTCACCGGACGATGCGAGTAGGCTTATGCATCTACCATCTAGGGCCGCTTCCACTCGAAGCATCGGCCTCAGACTCATTCCTTTGGCGGTCCCTAGTCTGACAGGGGTAAAAATGGGGTTTGTTGGATCACTCCCCAGTGATCAGCTCCATACTTTGTACTTTGGTGTTCTCCAGCCTGGAGGAGGACGATGGGATTTGATGGGCCACATCCCTTGGCAACTCGAAATGGTGGGCGCGCCACTCCCCGTAATCAAACTGCTCTCACCAGTTTGACGTTCTTGCCAGCCAATACAATGCAGCCCCTCTTGTCACAAACTGTCATTGATCAGCTCCAGACTTTGTACTTTGGTGTTCTCCAGCCTAGGGGAGGACGATGGGATTTGATGCGCCATATCCCATGGCAACTCGAAATGGCGGGGGCGTCACTCCCCGTAATCAAACTCCTCTCACCAGTTTGACGTACCTGCCAGCCAATACAATGCAGCCCCTCTTATCACAAACTGTCATTGATCAGCTCCAGACTTTCTACTTTGGTGTTCTCCAGCCTGGGGGAGGACGATTGGATTTGATTATAGGAATCATCTATCATCTGCACATTTTTAAGAACTTTTAGAAAAACCATTGGAATAATTCGAAGAAACGATACAAATCTGTACGGCGAGAAGTTTACACATTCCATTCCAGCCGTTCGACATCGATTCGGCGGCAATCGCCGACCAAAAGTAGACCGTCTTTCTACTTCCGTCAAATCGACTCACTCCGCCGAACGGCCACGGTGGTTTATATATTCAGTTTTTTTTTGATTCAGTAATCGACCCAAATGGTTCAACTTAGATCGACCCGTGAAAACGGGCCTTTAGTTTCAAAACCTGGGTTTCCAACCCGAATAGTAGATACATACAGGTATACTCGGCCGACCAAACAGATATAGCAATAAAACCGGGCACTATAACCTCTGAGAGGCCTGACAGGCGACAGGCGAGAGGATTTATACCTGGCCTATACCTTCTTATAATAAAATATAATTACTATAGTAAATAAAACAAATGTTATTATAATAAGTAATCTATTCATAAGTATTTAATTATAAGGACATAATTGTTTATTTGTCATAGACAATTTTTATAACATTAAAAGCAATTTGGAAACAAAACACACACACAAGAGTTAAATGCGCTCCACTATGAAAAGGTTTGCCTTATAGAGGATCGCCGGATTATTTATGGGGTCCAGGTACCAGGTAATCGTTTTATTACTATATCGGTTCGGGGGCCCAAGTATAGTTACGTACATAATAGCAGAGTATCCGCCCTCCATTTTTTTAAATTACAATTTTATACCTATTTTGACAATACCGCGAACGAGCCATCAAAAAATGGTTGCCCGAGGTGCGTTTTAAACGCATAAATTTGGGCGTGGCACTCCAAAAATTTGAAAATGCAATTAAATGATTTTCTTACCAAGAGTGATTCTAATCAATCGCCTGAAAGGCTTGATTATTTCTCTGAACTGAGCTATAAGCTATGTTTATATGTATATGTTTTTATCTTATATTTATGTATAAATTACGTTTATATGTTAATATGTATTTTTTGCCTCTCTCTATATTAATTAGCACAGACTTTTACTATTTTATTTTATATTTTAATTAGTATATATCATTGTTTTATTTCATAAGGTTTATAAAATGGAGAAATCAACTTTTTTTACATTAACAACGTTTTGTATTATCTTTGTCTACCCGAAAAAAAATTCACGCTTCGCCACTGCTTCTGGAGTGAATAACTTGCGAATAAAATATATTCGTGGTAATCGTATTTCTCTTAATTTAAATGCATAAACCTGTCTGACTTGAATATAAAATCATCAACCACCTCTAGTAACAATAGTAGTATTTATTGGGTGCCAATACATTAAATCAATGTTTACATACGTCAACAGTTACATCCAGAACAAATACAAATAATTAATTCAATTAATTTAAAAAAATATATAAAATAATGAGCAAGAACTTCAGGACTACAATAATATAGACAAACTTTACACGCATACATACGAATCAACGCCGTACAACATGAGTTCGCTGTTTGCAATCCACGTGCGGGTGCCAAGTCAAATTTTGATCTAGATATACACCCTGAAACTTAACTGCAGTAGGGTTCATTCCTGAGTCAAACTGTGTGCTAAGTGTAAAAATAATATTTTCCGTTTAAGGTTCATTAAGACTTAGTTTGTTTGCAGCAAACCAATCAGAGGTCCTCGACCGTGTCTCCCGGGTAAGCTCTTGTAGGTGGTTCACATTTTCATCACTTCTCACAGCCGTTGTATCGTCGGCATATAGGATAAATCCAGCACTGGGGTAGCATGTCGGGAGATCATTTATATAAATAATTAATAACATCGACTGATAATAATTTTTGGTCCTTTGACGTCTGAGATAGGATAATCATTTTTATTTCAAATTAACATCGGCCCCGTACTGATCCCTGAGGAACATCAAACCTAACGGGCTGCAATGTAGGCCGTATTCCCTGCTGGTCAACTAACTGAACGATCAGTGAGATATGAACGAGGCAGGTTTAAAGCGTTGCCAGACACATTATATCTATCCAATTTGGATAAAAATATTTCCGGAGAACACAGTCGAATGCCTTCGATAGGTCGCAAAATAAAGCCGCACAATGGTCACCCTTCTGAAACACATCAGCTATTAAAGACACAATTTGATTAATCGCCATAATTGTAGACATACCATTTCTGAACCCGAACTGGTCTTTATTCAATAATTGGTTTATTGGTTATTTTCAAAATAAGTGTATATTCTGTTCTTAAGTGCTTTTTCAAATACTTTACCCATTAAGGGAATTAAAGATATGGGGCGATAGTTAGTGACATCATTTTGATCACCCTTTTTATCGATTGGCACAACCCTAGAAATCTTAAATGCTGAAGGAAAAATTCTTTCTGAAATACATATGTTAATTAATTTTATTAAGGGATATACAATAATATTGACAATCGACTTAATAATAGCAGTGTTTATGCCATAAAAATCTTTGCTACTGGAATTCTTCAAATTTATAATATCTCGTATCTCAATATAGCCGACCTCAGAAAAAGAAAGTGGATCTCTATTGTTGTGAGTAAGTAGCATGGAACTCATGATTTGCAGCCGGAGAATTGTTAGTTAAATTCTGAGCGATATTGACAAAAAATGTATTAAAATGGCCAGGTGTGACATTGCAATTAGAGTTTTTTTCAGTTTTGTTATGCCGAAATTAATTTATTACTTGCCATGATGCTCGTCGTATTTTCTGACCTCATTATAAATTGATTATGAGCAGATATCTTAGCAGTTTTAATCTCGTTACTGTATTCTTTACCGTATTTACTAATATTTTCTTTCAGATGCACCGAGTTAGTGCACCTGTAGATATCCTGCATTAAAGCTAGGATGTCTCGTTTAACTCTCAACCTATATTTAGTCCTGAGTTTTTTTGTTTCCATTTAGTTTTTTCGGGAAAAGGCTCAGTCACACAGCAGTTCAAAAGGTTCATGAATATCAGAGCCTTCCTTTAAACATTTGTACTTTTTTATTGTACTTTATACATTGACTTTGATGTTATTTTTTACCCTTATTATAAGCTGCTTATTGTGTGGTTTAGTGTATATTTATATCTTCTCTTTTGGCTTTGTTAATAAGAACATGTTTCTTGAAACAATAAAGCATATTTTGACTTTGACTACTCTTCTTTCTCTAGAGAAAATGGAGAATTGATAAAACTCCAGTCGGTTTGACTCGCCAAATCATGCAACTTTGTTAACCCCACATAAGTAATCGGCCTAAACACAAAAGAAGTTAAAGTGGGCCTTTTTAAATTAACATTAATACTAATAGCTACACCCTTATGATCAGATATGCCCCAATCAAACACACATGACACATATTCTTGACTATTTATATTAGTCAATACATTGTCCAGACATGCATTTTCACCAGTATTAGTTTTTATAGGATAATGGAGGTGGTAAGAGGTAATTAGATCAACAAATTCTACAGTATTTTGTTCGCTCGTGTTAAATTTTAAATTAAAATCAACATTTACAATAATTATTTTTCTCTTTGCGAGCAATATATCCAACATCTTGTGAATGTATCCAGATGTATCCATCTGCCCAGTGGGGAACGATAGATGGTCATTATAACCAAGTCGAACCTTTCAGATTCTACACCACTGACCTCACAACTCACAGTAACTGATAAATCCTGAATACTTGAGCAAACCCTATAAAATTGGGCCTCCCCTGTCTTAGCAAAAATAGCCACACTCCCATGTGAGTTGGCTGACCTACAATAAGAACCAATGATAGTATATCTATCATAATGTACACTGGACAATTCACAATTAGACAACCAATGCTCAGTAAATGAAATTGCATTACAGTCATTATCTTGACATTCAAGTTCCTGGATTTTGTTACGGATAGATTGAGTATTTAAATGTCTAATATGAAAATTCTGCCCATTACAGGTACCTTGTTGAATTCATACAATAATTTGTTCTTGTATTGGTGGATTCGGAGGGGGTTCTATTATATGTAAAAAAGAGTTTTCAGTGTTAATTGAAATCTGGGTATCATCATTTTCACCATCCTTGCCAGAAACTTGAACGTGCAACAGATCATCGGGATTGTCATAGCCTCACTGGTCAATACATCATTCAACGCACCAACAGTATTCAGATTAACAGTCCTAACAAATATAAATTTTTTGTGTATTTGCCCTTAGATTTAAAGCCGCTTACAATTTTATTACACATATTTCATTATTTCTGAGGATTATTCCACACTTTGAGTTTATGTCCAAATACTGGAACAAACCTTCCACCCAATTGTTTAATCTAAAAACAAACTCTCACAATCTGCTATTATACTTATAAATAAATAAATGAGTCTATACTATTATTTCTCATGAATGGCACACACAGCACAAATACGTTTGGGTGTGCACACTTTCTCAAACCAGAAACATTTTAAAGGAGGGATTTTTCTTACTTAGAATATCGTTTGACCCATCCAAAATTATAACATAGTCCTTGAGAGTAAAGCCCTTAGTTAGTGTTTCAGTGTTATCTAAGATCTTATTCATACATGTCCCTGGCTTGAAATATTTAGAACGTTGTAATTTTTACATTTAATTCCCAATGATTTTTCCAGAGCAGTACGAATATTGCCATAGTGCTCATCGCCCAGGATTACGATTGTTGATTTCTCACAATATATTTCAACATCTTGGTGATTGTAAGGTTGGATTTCTTTAACTTGAGGGGCAGTGCTTTTTTCATAATGTGTGTCTTCTACTACACTATCAACATTATTATTGTTTTCCTTTTTCTTTTTACTGTGCCCATTCGCAGATTGTTCCAATGTGTTTTTATGAGAATGCAACTTCCGAAGTTCATCTTTAAGTCTACCAATATCCATAAAGTAAGCCTGGTTTTCATTCTCTAATGTTCTGATTGAGGATATCATATTTTTATTAAGACTGTTCAATTCCTCAATGTCATTTTCGAAACGGGATTGTGTTTCATCGTAGGCCAATATCGTGTCCTCCAACGATGCCTTTGGATTTAAGATAATGGTTATCAGCGACAGCAGATTTTTTGCACGAATCGGAATAATAAATTTTGTGATTCCCTAGTTTTACATGATTTTTGAAATCACGATCTATGCAGCTTGGATGAAATATATATTATATGTATAACAATACAACACAAATTGCTAAAAAACTTAGTAGCACATCACTTAAATTTATGCTTGCCATCCATTTTTTCAAAATAGTGACCCAAGAGAAAAAACAACATCAAAAGGGTTACAGGTAGTAAAATAAAATAATTCTAGTTCGGTCCTGTTCTTTTTCTCAGTAGCAGTAGAATAGAACAAATTCACTGTGCAAAAAGGAAAAAAACGACAAGAAAAACAATGTCACTTCCATAAACAAAACGGAGATTTCGATAAAAAAAGTGTTCTGCTTGAAATAAACATGGAATTCCCATCTGATAAGAGTTTTTGGATGTTTTTATTACTCTTATATTTTAAGTTACCCCTATGTCAATAAAATACCACGTTATTTCCCGGTTTTTTTTCGGTTAGCTTGAGCGTATTCAGAAATCTTATTACGGCATTAGAATGTGCGAAATTTGATTAGTAACTTGATATATAACACATATTAACTATCACTGAAGATCTCACTAAAATAAGCAATTTGCGGAACACGTTTATACACATTTACAGTTCATAGTATGAAGATAACAGATAATACAATGCGTTACTATCAAAACACAAGAGTATTCAACACAAAACCCATGAATTTAAATCATCAAGTTCACATGAGTACCAGGTTGTAGCAATAACTGAATCATGGTTCCACGATGATGTTCTGAATGCGGAATTGTTTGAAGACTACTACATGGTTTTCCGAAGCAAGAATTTTCAGGAGATTAACGTCTCTCGTGGTGCTGTTGGCTGTCTCCGAGGACTTTGAGGCGACTCGACGTTCAAGCATCCAGAATCAGAATCTAGTGGTTGATGTATGTAGTTGGCAGCAAGATTGTTGCTAATTTCAAATCGCTATATGTACTAGTTATATACATTCCCCCCAATCTCGTTGCATTAGTAACAGTCTTTTTTTTGATTCTGCCGAGACTTTTTTTTTTGGATAATAGGCTAGTAATTATGGGTGATTTTAATCTGCCAAATTCCAATATTGAAAACAGTTTCAATAATGCTAATGTTCAGATTACCTTAGATTTTGCGAACTTCTGTGATTTAGTTTAGTACAATAATATCCCTAGTCTCAATGGTCGAACCCTCGACTTACTCTGCGCGAGATACGATGTCTTTTGTGCCCGAGGACGGCCTTCATCCCGTACTCGATATTGACATGGACATATCAATAAATTATTTTTTTATGGCCGTGGCACACACACTAAAGGGAGATCCTATGACACTGCTCAATATCTCGTAGGTACACACTGTGCTCCAAATTAATTTTGGATTTGATGTCTCGTCTAATAAAATTATATTTACATTTCCAAAATATCAATTTTGTTTTTCTAAATGTTATTAAATATCTTTGTTTAAGTTTAATTTGAATGGGAATTGAACCATAGTGGATATGTGGGTCCAATCTACTTAACTTTGGGGACACACTGACTAAATATTTCAAATAGGGCATCATAGAACATATCAGCAGCCACATCATTTTTAGGTATTTAGCAACCTTCAAAAATTGTCTATTAATATTCCTTTCAGCGTAGGGGTGAGCATGTTTTTTGTTCTGGGTAAGCTGTAGTTCAGTAATGATATTCTTAGTTACATTCGACAAACATTTTTTACGGTCCGACTTAGTTCAATTTGAACAAATCATAGTCAGCGACACACGCGGATATATTTTAGACTCACCATTTCGTAGATTCATATTTTGTTTTTTAATTATATATGGCTACTTCGTTACTTGTGAGAGAATTGAATTAGGTTAAATTGAGAAATTACTTAATTTTAATGTACTTTGGCAGTGATATATTTAAATGAAAATGTACACCTTATACCATACCTATATAATAATATTTTTAGGGAGCTATCAAGGAAAGCCAGCAGATTATGCATTTTTACTGATATTCAATTGGATATGTTGCATCATCATGGGTTTAGTAGCTGAAATGCCAGTAAGTTCATCATTTTTTATTTAAGATCAAATATACAAGGGCGGTCCAAAACTATTGGTACATAGAGCATCAGTCAATTTCTGACATCAAATTATTACTATCTAGCTGAATTGACCTATTTCGAAAGTTGATATTAAGAAAGATACAGGGTGTCAAAGATAACATTTTATTTTGGGATTTATTTAGTATTTGTCCAACTATTAGTCTTATATAAATATGTTCTATATTGTCTTATAGTCATGGAAATTGGTGTAGGGGGGTTTTCAAGGGCGAGAAAAATAATCTGATATCTACTTTGTAGTAGCTAATAGTATTTCTCCATTATTAAAAGGGCTATAACTTTCTGGACAACTGCATGGTTCTTTTGGCTGCGAAATATAATGCCCGTGCATTTTCTAGATAAAAAAGATATACTTGATAAAAATTGTTAAAGTTGACCTTTTCCGAGATATTTGTTTTTTTTTTATTGCACGCAATATCGTATGACTATAAAGTTTGTGCTATTTGGTTTTGTGCAAAAACAATTTAGGTCTTATAAGTTTAGATAGTTCCTAGAATAATTCAGACAGCATATTACATTTTCAAATTCATACGTGAAAAATGGGATAATTAAACAAATATTCATTTTCAGCGACGAACTACAAAACGCATTATTTAAAATAAAACATTGGAAATAAATAGGTATCTTTTAAGTAACAAATGTTCAGCATTGTGAATCGCGTTTCATGAAAGACTGTCTAGCTTTAAAGTGTTCAAACAGGTATATGCCCCAGGACAAGTGTATGTTTCATAAAGTGAAATAACATACCAACCCCAGTTAACCCAAACTAAGCAAAATTAACCCAAGCTAATCAAAATTTACCCAAATAACCAAAACTAACCCTAATTAACCCAAACGAAACTAACAAGCGCATTGAGTCAATCTTATCACATAATTGGTCGCGGTCGTTGATCCTTTCATTATAAACACTTGATATGTAGTCTCAAATACAAAAATCGCTCGGATTAAAATCAGGGCCTCGGGCAGGCTATTGAAACAGGCTACGTCGCTAAGGAAAACGCTCGATGAGATGGTTTCTCACTTGCACGGAAAATATTTTATGCACAGAAACTTACTTAAAAAAAAATTATGACATGTTAACAACTTTGATGTTACTGTTCCTAAGTTTGATCCCTCAAGAAAGTATCCCCCCTTGTTCAATAACCAAATAATAAGATTAATTTTGCAACTAAAAAGAAGTTAAGAAATAGGCTTAAAAGGGGGTTCTCAGTCCGAATATATAATCAGTTTCAGGGTGTCAGGAAAATAATTAAAACTAACATTAAGCAAGCATATGGCTTGTACTTGGTCGGCATGCAGAGGGGCATTGTCTCCGACCCTAGATCTTTGTGGCAGCTTATGAAAGGGATAGCACATTTATTCCTGATAAAATGTTCTTGGGGGATGACAAGTTTTTTGGTGGCATTGCCATGCCGGCGCCTTTGCAGACCACTTTGCTGGTGTCTACGGTGTGGATGCAGGGATTAATGATCGGAATGTGTCTGGGCGCATTTGGTCATTGAACATGAATCTGAGTAGCATTACAGAGGATGACATGCTTGAAATATTTAAAACGCTTGAAGTGAGGAGGTCAATCGGTTTGGATGGGGTTCCTCTGTATGTATGAGGCTTTCTTCACCCCTTTACTGTATATCCTCAATTTATGCACAAGTGTTAAGTGTTTTTCCGGACAAATTGAAGGGAGGTTAGGGTTTGTCCAGGCTTCAAGAAGGGGAATAAACAGATTGTTTAAAATTACAGGCCAATAAGCATATTATCAGCCTAGGTCTTTGAATCTCTCATATATAGGCAGATGTATGGGTCTGCGTCGGGAAAACTCTCGATTCATCAACACGGTTTTTTAAAGAAGAGATCAACTATTAGCAACTTGATTAATGTTACCCAGTACATTTTCGAAGTTTCGGATTGTCGAGGTCACTGACTTTACGAAAGCGTTCGACACAGTTTCTCATTCAATTTTGCTGAGTAGGCTTGGTAATGATTTTGACTTTAGTGATTCTGTTGTGAAATTTTTTGAGTCGTATTTGAATAACACAGTGAGCATAAGGGACCACTACTCGGAACCGTTTATTTCAACATCGGGCTTTCCACAGGGATCAAACCTTGGACCTCTTCTATTTTTGATTTTTGATAGTGGCATTGTTGATGCCATTTAGCATTCTTCATGCTTACTCTTTGCAGACGATTTGAAAATTTACTTAGACATTTCCAGTCGGGAGGACGCCTTGTTGCTTCAGGATGCTTTGTATGACTGGTCGGTGGAAAATCGTTTGTTTTTTAACATTGAGAAATGTAGTGTTGTCACATACACCAGAAAGTACGATCCTATCATGGCTGAGTATAGTATTAACGGGCCTGTGTTGTCAAGATTAAGTGAATTCAGAGATCTCGTAGTATTGTTTGATAATCAATTGACTTTTAATAAACATGTTTCAGATGTTGCCAGTAGAGCAGTTAAGATGCACGGTTTTGTTGTGCGAAACACTAGATAATTTAGAGATTTAATTTTAATTAGATGTATTTTTTATTTCTGCGCAGTATTCTTGAATACGCGTCAGTTGCATGGAGCCCCTTTTATCAATGTCACATTTGTGTTGTTGAGAAGATACAGAATTAGGCCAGTCGATAGGTGTTCGGTGTTCGCATTAAGTGCGCAAGTTTTGAAATATCACGGAAAGTGTGTATTTTGGTGTCACAATTAAAATCCTGAAGAGTGCGGAAAAAATTAATTTTCCGCCGGCGCCGCACAGTGGGACAGATTCGCTAATTCGCGATCGAAATCCAAAATTTTTTAATTTATCCTTTGACGCTAAAATTCACAAATAAGATTCAATAGACCACCAATAAACTTATGACAAAAAATTAGATGCATTGTAGAATGCAAATAAAAGATATGAGTTGTTAAACTTTAAAGAATCGCTGAATTTCATAAATGCTAATATTACTGACGAAAAAGCGGTAATCTGCCGACTCCTCCAAACTAGCAGAATAATAATATCATATTAATTCGGTTACAGAGTGAAAGTATGATCTTTTGGCTACATTTTGGTATATATAAAGTTCTGATAGTGTTTGATATTATTAGGTTTAAAACCGCTCTCACAACAAATGTATTTTCGTAGACTTCTAAGAAGTAATCTGTAATTTCGTTTAGTAATAGACGCCAATAGATTACAAACTAATGGTATTTGGGTTTCTTGCACTTCCAGGAATGGAATAAAAATTAGAGCGGCTGCTGCCACCTGCCCGTTTAGGGCAGGGAGGGGGGGATTAGTGCCTAAACGGGCAGGTAGTGGGATTAATGTTATGAGGTATACGCTGCAAACCAAATAAGTTCAGTTCTTCTAAATCTGTCGAACGGAAAAGGTGTTCTATGATTTCTGTGTAATTCCATTGTTATTATTTTGCTAGTTTTCGTGATAATTATTGTGATCTGTTGTGTTAATTTTGAACATTTTATGACATTAAACATGCCTATAACAAGGTTAAAACTACATCAAATAATGATGGAATTTTCATGGGAAAAGGTGAAAAAGCGTAAAAACTGTGTCTTAGATTTTTCGAAAGAACACTTTACAACAAATGGCAATTCAAATTCCACTACAACTTTGACGCAACTTATTAGAAATTCAATTTTTGCGTCCTATTTCTCGAATTGGAAAAGTGTGAACCGAAGTAATGAACGATTTTCACTGAAATACCAAAAATTGCTAGAGAATGAAATTGTCTTCCCAGAGGTAGTTATTCGCTGTCTACAAGGATCCTCTTTTACGTCAAGTGTAGCCTCTACATTAAAAGATAAGGGTATTTATTTTTAAATAATTTATCTCTAAAATTTTAAATTATTGTAGCCGGCCGACCATCTAAAGAATTCGATGAGTGTTCAGTTATAGGTAAGCGCCGAAAAACAGAAGACATTCGCTCCAAGAAGACCAGCGAAGAATTGTCTTTTGCCACTGCCATGAAACTGAAAGAATCTGGTAAGGTAGCTGCAGCACAATTACTTTCTGAGCAAACCACAACAACTGGTACTATATGCCTATATCTGTGCACAAGCTGTTAATGGCCCAATTATTGTTCAAAATGCCCTGCTACCCATTGGTGAACTTTCGGAAGAGGCCCAAGAAGCAAACTAACAAGGATATCAGAAAATATCGGCAAGGATATGCACGAAAAATCAGTGGAATAAAAATCAACGAAGACCTATTCAATAGGCTTTTGCTCAGCTCTGACCCTTACCTTAGTAGCTTTAGATGTAGAAAATAAAGAGTGAAAATTATTGATGCAGAAATGCGATCGTTAAGTGTTACAAAAGAAGACGAAGTCGAAAAAGAGGAGGAGAGAGAGGAAAGTGTGGACGAAGAAGAAGCAGATGATGAAAAAAGAATTCTTAGAAGCAGAAGAAGAGGAGGAGGAGGATGAATTATTATAGCATTTTTTACTATTATGTATACAAAAACCTAGTAGCGAACAAATATTTTAACTTTTGAATCAACATGTATTATATAGGGAAAAGTTATTTACTTTTACAACTTCCCATTTATTTTTTTATTTTAAAATGCGCATCCTTTAACCAGATTACCAATTAATTACGTGAGCTTTAAAGAGTTCTTCCTTTATTTTACCGCAAAATAAGTCTTCAAGCAGTTATAGTAAAAGAAAAAACAATTACCGCACAATTAAACAATCAGTTTAGGTGAGGTTATGATTGGTTAGGTTAGGTTATTTTATGTTAGGTTAGCTAAGGTAATACCGCAATTACTGCTCAATATAGCTATTAGTTTTGAAGCAATAGATTTCGATCGCGAATTTGCGAATCCGTCCCACTGTGCGCCGGCTCCGCCATCTTGAAAAACGACGAAAAATTGCGTCAAAATCGTTTTCTTTCGAAATTCCTCGGCTATTTTGCGTTAAATCGCAAAAACATCTATTATCAAAAATGAAGACAATAGATTTATATATGATTTATGTTCTATACATTTTTCTGTGCGACTAATAGATTTGATGATACACACTTATGAAATTTGGAATTTTTTGTTCCCACCTTCAAAAAGTGCATTTATTAAAACGCAGTAGCTTTGTTACTTGCTTTTTCTTTTTATGTGGCATTTTTTCCCATTTTATATTAATTTAATTAATATTATCAATATTTTTAGCACTCCTCAATATGAAAAACCGAAAATGAAGCTAAACACTTCGTACAGCCGTAGCCCACATCAAATCGTCCCTATACAAAGCTCTCGTTCCACTTACAGAAACGACCAACTATGAGACAAGCATTTTTATTGTTGACGAAGGATATCATTGCACAAAGTTACTTGGCCTCGTAATGTTTTATTTGCTTCGATTTGTGCCAGCTATGTTGATTATGTGAAGAGGCACTGGAATCCAAATGAAGCTGTGGTTTTCGATGGGTATCCTCCGAAGGACGTGGAACGAGGCACGAACAGTGCTGAAGGTTTTCGACAATAAGAAAAAATATGTTAGCGAGCGTTTTGTTTGACAAATTCATGATTCCAATAGTTCCACAGCCAACGTTTTTCTCTAATGAGAGAAATAAAACTCGTTTTCTGTCTATGTGAAAAATAAATTTGAGGACGCGAATTATCAGGTTAAACAGGCGACTGAAGATGTAGATACACTTATTATTAATACTGCTATTGAAATGTCATCTTCGATGTACGCAAGTGCAGTGATTGTGGGCGAAGATGTAGTTCTTCTGATTCTTTTAGCAGCTTAAGGTGCACGAAAATATTTGCTTTTTTAAGCCAGAAAAAGGAGCAACTTTACAAAGACTGTATTCTTCTCGCAGTCTACAAGACAGACAAATATTAAAAGATAGCATACTCTTCCTCCATGTTTCAGCGACTGTGATACGTCATCAGCCTTGTTTGTCCATTGAAAGCTGAAGTTTCTTACAATTTTGAAAAATACAGACATTTAAATGACTATATTTGGAAGTTCACGCACGAAAACGCTGAAGGATGATATTGCCGATGCAGGAGAACGTTTCCTCCTTGCATTACACGGCCATAGTACAAACGAAAAAATCTCCATCGATACCGCTGTTTCGGTAGATGCTTAACAAAAATTCAATTTAATATTGTCTCACTGCCACTAACATCTTCTGCTGCACGGCAACATTAATTAAGAACGTACCATCAAGTTCAGCGGTGGCGTGGGATTTAGGAGAATCCCTTGCCCTGGAGATGAAAAATGAGCAAAAGATATCTTATTCCAATCGAAACTTTATTGGACCCTGCTTCTGATGTGTTATTGTAACGTCTTTCTTGCCAGTGTAAGACCAGAAGAGCAGGCTTGAAATGCTCACTTATGTGTTTACGTTGTACCGGACAATCGTGTAAAAGTGTAGTGAAACATCGCCAGCTGAAACGTTCTGCATGACACTGAGATTGGTAATGAAGCAGTTGAGTCAGAAGAGAGCGACACTGAACCCAGTATGAATACTGTCACTAAAAAGAATGATCCCGTATCATCAACATCCGGTACCCGAACACGACGTCGCGTCGTCATGAATAGTCAATAATAGGTAGATCCTTTTGCTACCGTGGAGTAGGCCTACACCACATTAAAAAACACGCCTTTTAATCTACCTCAAGAATGATAAAAATGATGATGACAAAACAAAAACAAATTATGACAAACTACTATACCGTATAACATAACATATGTAATAAATGGAGTATAAACGTGAAAACTTACTTTTTGAAGGTGATGATAAAAGTTCGACTACATCATCGAAACTGTTGGTTGGGCGAAAAAATTTACACAACACAGATTGTGTATACATGTATTATCTTTCTTCATCATAGTAACTATTTTTGCGATAAAATGCAAAATAGCCGAGTTATTTTGAAACTAAACCATTTTAGTGCCATTTTTCATATATTTTCAAGATGGCGGCGCCGCCGGCGGAAAAGGTGTTATCCCATCATCTCCCTGATTGTTATCACCCACTATCTGATTCGTAATGAAAATTAATTTATTTAAAAGTTTGTGCGGGTAAGAGTTGTTTAGGAGAATGCTGTGTAATTTTTTTTAAGTTATTCTGTCTTAATGAAATGTGAGCATTTTTTTTCTATTCGTGTTTTTAGTGCAACAAACCCCTCTTTTTCTTAATTTTGTCCTTAATGTTTCAGGGTGTGTTCGTTTTAGAAAAAAGTGCGTTAAGATACATGTGTAAGGCTAAAGTGTAGACCGTTGTTTTTGAGGGAAAAAATTCTAACACTAGTTTCTTTGTATATTTTGGAAACGATGTGTCGTCTATTGCATGAAAAAATTAGGGATGCAATTCTTCTAACCCTGATTCAATTTATGATACAGGACAATCTTATAATATACCTCTCCCAATTCCATCAACTTGACAGGTGCGGAACTCGGATGTTTATGGTGGCCGGCAGTTCCTTAACCGCCTACCTCTAAAGTCTAACGTTAAGCAATAATTACTGCTTGTGAGGGTCTATTATGACCTAACAGAATATATTGACGAAAGGTTTTGACTTTGATATAGGTTTTTCTTTTTGTTGTTGTTTCTTAACAACTATCTGTGTTACTAGTGTTTTTAGTATTATGTTTCGTTTTAATAAGGGTGTTCCGAATATAACTAGAATATATAAAAAAACATAGTTTAACCTAACCCCAATGAAATTATATTTTCAGAAGTACTAAACTTGTTGATCTTAAGCAGACTATGCCCTGTAGCGAGTGATGCTAATGTGTTGTCTGAGAGATTTAGTTACATTTAGCTTATAGCTACTCACAGGGATCATTAATAATTTAGTTAATGATTGTTTTTATTCGATATTATATCATATGTAAAAACATTTCTTATAACTGCATTATTTTACAGTTTATATAATCACTACTCCAGTAGTACGATTGTGTACCTTCATTGTTTGCTTTCATCTTGGCTTCTGCTTTCGTCTTAGAATTAGGTATGGCTTTGTCACTAAGACTTTAAGCTTGAGACAATAAAGCAATATTGAATTGAATTGGATATACATGAGTATTAGGAAAAGTAATATTTTACACCTACCTTTGGTCAACATCACGGTGTTACAACAATAGATTCTTAATTCATTCTGCATAATGTCTTATAATTTGTATTCCTTGAAACCAATAAAAATACCTTGTGGTAATCTGAAATAGTTTTGCTATAAAGTTTGAGCTTAAGAAATGTAGCTAAGCCCTGAAAACACAAAATATACGCAGAGTGGATACAGCTCAAAACAGTGTTTGACCCTTATACTCTAAGGTTTGATCATGCGGTCAGGTTGACGGCTAAATTTGTCACGTGGTTTCGATTGCCTAATATTGCTGATATTGTATTTTTATTTGGTATAAATATCTGAATCTTATGTATCTCTCATAAAGTACAGGAGTAAATGTCTAATAAGGCAATTAAAGTATAGAAGTAGAACACATTAATATACTAAACAACAATCATTAAAATACAAGAACAAATTAACAAGCACGTGCTTAAAATTAACAATTAAAGCCCCCCCCCCCCTCATCTATTAGCTCGTTTAATATAATACATGCTAAAATAGTGTTAATAGTGTGATACTTAATGTCAATTGACCTTGATTTATGCTTTTAAATTTTATACCTATTTTGTTGCTTCAAAGTTGACCAAAATCATAATTGATATTTATGCAACAAGTGTGTAAAGTGACCCTTTTCTATGAACGGCTCATGCGACAATCCCATGAATAAAAAGGGGTACTTTACACATGAGTAGCATACAAAAATTTTTCTATTATCAAAAAATATATGAAAAAATAAAAGTATTATTAAATTACTTTACGCACTGCATTAAATGTCAAAAAATATGTCAGATTTACTTTAAGCACTAGTGCGCAAAGTAATTTATTTTAGGCACTGCATTAAAAAGGTATATTTTACGTATCTTAGAGAGTGCTTGAAGTGAGTGTTTTACGCACGGTAGTAGAAAATACTTTTTAGCACTCTAAGTGTTATTTTGTTCTTTTTACCATACATAATTTTCTGTACAGTCCTTAAACTGACTCCCACTGTTTCCGCTACTGCTTGCTGGGAACCAGCTAACGAATTTCCCCTTTCTCTTTCATTCTCGAAATAGTTTATCGGATTAAAATTCACTGCATTTTTAGGTGATTGTTAAAATAAATTCGACGATTGTTTATTATATTCAGATATTGATTTTATTATTACTTAAGTTACCGAAAAAATTATTATATTTTTGTGTGCAACTTTCTAACTCCACATGTATATTAAAATAATATGTTGCTATCTTCACCATACTACGTAAAATACACTATTTTCATTTCTCCCGGTATATTTATAAATAATTACGCGTTTTGGTAATCTGTTTTCTGATTTGATTTATATGATTAGTGATCTTTGTATCGACACGATAAGACTGATTCTGCCTATATGGTGGTGTCCGATATAGTACAGTAACTACCAAATCACATTTTCTACTGATTTCTCTACATCAAAAGGGAAACATCAGAATCGGTAATTTTTTTATAGTTAAGTTAGTTCGCAACTCAAAACATAAACTTTTGTCACCTGTAAATAATTAATTGATTACTTCAGAAAAAAGCATAGATTAATTTTCATTAATATAATTCGTATCATAAACCAATCATTATGGAATATGTGTTATTAGTCTGGGTTAATGATCTTAATATTCTCGGCTTGTTCCATAATTATTGGCGTTGGACGTGCCGGTTGCTATTATAGCATAAAGAGCTAGTTAAAACTGAGTTCATATTCATAATATACTCGCATGGTATTAATATTATATAAATGTGAGGTAACTTCGTTCATAAGCCATAGAATACCCAAATATAATAGGATCCTTATTAACTAAACTGCTGGATATAAATAGTGTATCAAGGAAATATTTAACAAAAATTAAAGTAAGTTAAAACGAACCGAATTTTGGCGACTAACCAAAACTAACCAAAAACATTAAATTTGATTATAACGTATCGGAGCCGGTTCAAATGACTAAAATAAATTGGAACTAACTGAAAGTAACCGAAAGTTGATTGAATGATTAACCAAAACTAACCAAAAGTAACAAAAAGCACTAAAACGTGCTAAAACGTATCGGAACAGATTAAAAATATTAAAGTAAGTTAAACCTAACCCAAATTAACCGAATTTTGGCGACTAACCAAAACTAACCAAAAACATTAAAATTGGTTATAACATATCGGAACCGGTTCAAATGGCTAACATAAATTAAAACTAACTGAAATTAACCAAAAGCTGATTAATATATCGTATCGGAACCGGTTCAAATAAATTGGAAGTCACTGAAAGTAACCGAAAGTTGATTGAATGATTAACTAAAATTAACTAAAAGCAACAAAACGGGCTAAAACGTATCAGGTCAGATTAAAAATGTTTAAGTAAGTTAAAACTAACCCAAATTAACCGAATTTTGGCGACTAACCAAAACTAACCAAAATCGTTGCTGATAACGTACCGGAACCGGTTCAAATGACTAAAATATATTAACACTAACTGAAACTTACCGTATGTTGATTGAAAGACTAACCAAAGGCACCAAAAAGGGCTAAAACATATCGGAACAGATTAAAAATATTAAAGTAAGTTGAAACTAACCCAAATTAACCGAGTTTTGGCGACTGGCTAAAATGAACAAAACATATTTAAATTGGTTATAATAGCGTATCGGAACCGGTTCAAATGTCTAAAATAAATTGGAACTAACTAAAAGTAACCGAAGGTTGATTGAGTGACTAACGAAAACTAACCAAAAGTAACAACACCAAAAACGTATCAGAACAGATTAAAAATGTTAAAGTAAGTTAAAACTGACCGAAATTAACCGAACTAACTGAAACTAACCGAAAGTTGATTGAAGGACTAACCGAAACTAACTAAAAATAACCAAAGGTACCAAAACGGGCTAAAACGAATCGGAACAGGTTAAAATATTACAGTAACGTTATGGCTAATTATATATTAATAGATTTTCCTATCTACAAGTGGAGGGTAATTTTTTAGGTCTTCAAATCTGCACCTTTTTTATTTATTTTTTTTACTGATGATAATCTTTAATATTAATGTTAAAAATGCATTTCTTTAATTACATATATTATAAACCTTCGTGTTTGTATTTTTACTTTTATAAACTCTACTTTTAAAAACTATTTGAATTACAACACAAATCACATTTTTTCGTTTTCATTCATCATTTTCAATGTCCCCCCGGTTGCATATTTGCGAAGACTGTGACTTTTTGCATCGTTTATCACCTGGAGTGATGGGAAGACCTACAAGGTATTGATTTATTTTCATGTTGCATGATAAAAATTTAAAAAAAGTCAGTATATTCTGGTTATATTATTATTATTATTATTATTATTATGAGTATTATTATTATTAATCTGGATATTGCTTTTTCTACGGTATCGCTTCGAACTACCTGCCAATTTTAAAAAAATTAGAAGCCAAAATTTGTTTTAGCTTTTATGACATAATACTGTTAATATTTCGCTGTTATGCATGTTTTTAATGTTCTTCGGTTTGAACGCATTTTTATAGACGGCATATTTAAGGTGAGGCCGCACATGTTGATAATACATATTTTATTATAAAATACTACATGCTGAAAGCCAATAAAGAGTTCTTTCTGACATTATATCGACTTATAAGCTTCTCTGTTTATTAGACGTTTCAGCAGTTAAAAATGGCCCAAAATTTAAGAATATTCAGCTAGAATTAATAATGCCATTATTATGAAAATCTAGGGATATTAAAGCATAGCGTATAAAAATTTCTGGTTCGTATTTTTATTACACCCTGTATATCCATAGCGACATGGCGCAGTTAAAAGTTGTATCTTTTATACTTACAGCAACATGCGATAAAAAGCACGCAGATCTGGCGATATTCAATATCTAAATATGTAGACAAAGAAATAAAATTTTAGGTTGGTTTTCATGATACACCCTGTATATCCGCAATAAGACTTGACTTTTTAAGTTATTTGTTTTAGTCTCTAATGCAACGAATCAAAAAAATTTTATATTTTGTAGGATTTCAAGTACCAATGTATCTCACGCCATGCCCTTTTGAGTTAAATACGACCACCCTGTATATAGATCAATAATATAGGTAGAGTAAAAGTGAAAAAAAAAAAACGTTTCGTGAAAATGGTTCATTCTTCTCAAAACTTTTCTCAAACTTGGTATAATTTAGTTATCTTAGGTCCGACATAATTCCAAAACGGAAAGTATGAAAACGTATGGGATAAGCAAATTAAGAATTTCGTAATTTCTATCTAACTTCTGTTACTTCCTGTATTCATGGTCCCTATTACCATTGCTAACGGCTTACTAGTGATCATAAATTAGGTAAGAAACGTTTGCCTCATATACAGGGTGTCACGTAAAGACATATAAAAATGTCGAAATTTTCGAAAAAAAAACCCTGTATATTGAAAGCAAATAAAAATATCAAAAATCGCTAGAAGCTATTTTTTATATCTTGTCAAAGATAATCTTGGTGAAGAAAAAGAACAATTAAAATTTATTTTTAAAATTCTAAAGTTAACAAACTTTTCCAGAAATGTAAGAGTTTCATTTCACACATTGTATATATTATTTCTCATGCGTATATGTAGTGTTGCAAGTGGCCTCACATACACATAGCCTGCGCACCAAACAAACGAACACCTAAAACCGCAACTTGATATTTTATGTCGTAACCAAAATATCGATATTTAAATTTTGATTAAAAATTTCCTTGATGCACTATTTATGTCCAACAGTTTATTACATTCTGAATATATATAAAACATTGTTTTCAGCTTCTTATGGACCCAATGGTACTTTCCGTACTCTATGTGTGGTGTCAGCTAAATAAAGACACTATAGTGACATTCTGGTTTGGAACACGATTCAAAGCTGTCTTTCTCCCTTGGGTACTCTTAGGATTCAATCTAGTCATGTCTGGTGGAGGAGTAATGGAGCTTATTGGGATTCTCATAGGTCACCTTTACTTCTTTTTAGCGTTCAAGTATCCCCAAGAATTAGGGGGGCCTGCTTTATTGGCTACACCTGATATCTTAAAGAAGTGGTTTCCTGATGAAACAGGAGGTGTACATGGTTTTGGGCAGGCTCCTGAAAGACCTCCAGGAGCTCTTAGGGGACCTGGAATGTTCCGAGGACACAATTGGGGACAAGGACGCGTTTTAAGGGACAATTAAACTACTCTTGTGTTTTTTTTTGGTTAGAATATATTTTCTGTTTATACTTTATTGATTTATTAATGTAGGCGAACATTGTGTGACTGTTGTATCATTAGTATAAATGGAATAATTTTTGAATAAAATGTTTTTTAGAAAATGGTATTTTGATTTGCTATTCAACCTGCTATTGTCCCAGTGGCGGCTCGTCATTGGACGCAGGTGAAGCGCCGCTTCACCTACAATTTCTAAAATTTCATTACTTTAAAGTAAAAATATTTTTAATTAAATAAAATTTTTACAATCTAAATTTCTAATCAAAATTAGTGCAATTTCTCAAATTACATTTCTTAAAAATACAAATTTTCATAATATAAATGTCTAATCAAAATTAGTGCGATAATACTCATAAAAGATAATTAACTATAAAACGTAGCGCGCTGAATAACTTGTCATAAGATCGGCCGGTGCGGGCGGTTTTCGACACTCAATCCAGTCACGAAACACGTGGGAATCGCAAACAGCAAGATCAATAATTGCACTGCAATATACAGATTTATTTACGATGGTTGCTATGGCAACAGGCGAAGCAGACATGCTAGATACGTGAGCTATTTATAGAACGGAAGCAGCCCGACAATGCGACTCCGACAGGTTCTTATGTTAATATTAAATTCAGTTCACAGTCGTTCGGAAGCAAATTTGCATCACGTCGTTGTCGCGCATTGTTTTACGAAACGTTTTACGAAATGTTTCCATTGTATGATCCGATCTGCATCTTGTTAGAAACACCATTTTCCAGGTTGAAAACGATGATAAAAGAGACTTTTTAAATACGGAGGGACCTAAGCCTTTCCTTCAAATAGAAAAACAAGTAGTAAAATCGATATAATTTTCGTTCGTAGGTTTCGAAATCTGATCTGAGTATTCTGATTATAATTGGTTGTATGGAAGTGTTTATTTAAAGAAACTATTTTGTATGCCACTATGCCCTGTTTAAGTGTAGGTGGAAAATCGAGCGTTTGGAATAAAGACGGATTTAACATTTTTGGGAATGTGACAAGAGGTTGTAGTAAGTTATGTCTGGCGACTATCCCATAACTCTCAGCAGTCAGCCGTTTTCATGTACTTCGTGATGTAACAAATCGTTTGTATACCTCTGATGGTCTAGAGGTTTGCATCCTTAGCCTTCACTTCGGCAACGCGAGTTCAAACCCCATCGGTTTCTTTTTATTTTTTTTTTAAGGTTATATTTCTAAACAGTTTTTTTTCTTGATTTTGCGTATGTCTTGGGTTAGCACCTGGTTAGTTTCCTTTTCTTGAGCCCCCGTAGCGAGCGGAGGGCCTGTAAAATGTGAATTTAGGCATGGTGCTGAGAGTTATCCAGACGTAAGTGTTGTAGTAGGCATAAGCTTCTTCGAACCATATTCACTGTGCATTATCATTTGCGAAGTTAAAGAAAAGCCTCACTACAAAATCGAAGAATAGACCTTATATTTAAAAAGTATATGGGAGCAGTCAAAATAACTGTACGCGAGAGTGTGGGTAAGTTAGTAATTCTATTATCTTTTTGATATTATTATAAATTAGTGGCGGCCGTGGCACTCATGGTATATTATTTCTCGCAGGTATCGTCACCGCAGGACTTTTGGGCGTGGCCCCAAAAAAAATTCGCCTGCAGCGCAGTTTTGCCTACGGCGCTAATTGCGCTTCACCTATTCTTGCCTACACGAGCCGCCACTGTTATCCAAAGATTATCTTTTACCGACAAAGCTTACCATTAATTTACGAAAAATACAGCAACCAAGGAAAAGCATAATACTGGACAAAACAAAACAGTATCACTAATACATAGTTAAAGATGAAGAGCATGTAGGTACGTTATAAATGTATTTAATTTCATAAGAAGGATCACCTTATAAATAAGGCACAAATTTATTTATTTTACCGCTTTTAATACAAATCGACTCTTAGTCCAATAACGGGGTACTTTAACCTCGAAGCAAATCAGATAGAAGATTTTATTTTTTTATCTTGTATATATTGTCGAAAGTATGCCGAAACCAAGGTTTTCGACCTTCTGCACCCTTGGCGCAACTAACTGTAACCATAAAACCTCAAAATGTTGGCACTTTTTTCCCGATTTTCAGCTATAACTCTTTTTCTCTGTGT
>MU182630.1:110238-135148 GCA_016904865.1 Pissodes strobi | reverse complement strand
GGCCGAAGTGGCTCTATAAGAATTCAAACAAAATTCAATCATTTGTGGAGCCAAAGGCAATCAATTCAAGGGTAACTATGTATATATGTCGTAGCCAGATTACAAAACCCGTCGTTTTATAAATTGCCTAGGCGTTTTATAAATAGCGGCCAAATTGTCAAATTTTCGTTTACCTTTCATTATTTTGCTGTCTGGCTAGCCGGATTATCAAATGTCTAGGCGTTTTACAAAACGACGTTCAACACGCGGCCAGATTGTCAAATGTTTAAGATCCTCTGTTTGACATTCCGGCGGGTTAGTTTGCATTGCTTCAAGGCACGGGGAAAATGCCGCAGTAGGTGTCATTTCAGTGGTCCATGTTCTAATAAATAAAATATGCTTATTGTTTCTTTCAAGCTTAGCGAATGTTGTTTTATTTAAGCTTTTTTAAATATCTTATGTTCATTTGTTGTTCAGTTTGGTCTGTGTATTAAAAAAAAATATGTAAAATAGTCGTTGTATTATGTTTTAATTCACATGGTGACCCATATAACATACTTATACATTAATAAAAAATTACCTAACTTTTAAATAAAACTTGTATTTTACAAAATGTCTACAACGTCTCACCCGCCAGAATGTCATGCAGAAGTTAATCTTAAACATTTGGTAATCTGGCTGCGTGTTGACCGTCGTTTTATAAAACACCTAGCCATTTTACAATCCGACTAGCCAGATAGGAAAATAATGAATGTTAAACGAGAATTTGACAATCTGCCGCCTTTTGTAAGATGTCTAGACATTTTATAAAATGGCGGGTTTTAGATTGTGGCTACGACATATATAATACAACCAAGATTCAGTCATGACTCTTTTATTTGTGTACTGCACTAATAAAATACTAGACCTATTTAACAAGTTCCATGTATGAAAATATCACACTTGCATAAAGCGAAAAATTAAAAACAGGGTAATAACAATTACTCTGTTTTTGATTTCCTGATTCGGTTACCAGAAAGAAATAAAAATGATGAGTTTGAGTAATGAAACTTAGCTAAAGACAAATTATTATTATTGATAGCATGCACGAGCTTCACAAACACAAAACATATTTCAAATTTAATTCGGATTTTTTAAGTATACTATAAGTACAAAGTAGTAAGGGACATTTCATCCAAAATGAGTATTTCGACTACCAGCTACGTGGTGGCTTAAGTATCCCAACGGACATAAATAAGGGGTGCTCTTTCATATGTGTGCTATTTTAGAAAAAAATATTAGGGACACTTTGAAAAAATAAAAGGTATGTATTAATTTTTAGTTTTTATAATGGTATACTTCGGTAGGTACCATTTTTAGTTTTAAAGAAGCAGTCATGGAAAGCGCATTTTTAAGCCTTGTGTCTACTCGACATAAGCTTTCCACCCAGAGTAGTATTTAATATTTAACTTGTTTTTGTGAGCCAAAACAAAACTACTTATTTGTTATTTAGTGATTTATACATTTTTAAATAGAAATAGCCGCCACAGTCCAAAAGCACTAAAAATGTTCTCAAAAACAAATAGAAAACGTCCGCTGATCGCTTCCGCCGATTGCCGCCGCGCCGAGATATATTTTCATCTCCACGCTAAAGCGGTATTGCCACGTGTCGCTTCGCGGCTGGAACTTGGAGTCGGCTGTGTCACTGTACAAGTGAAAAGATTTTCACAAAAGGATAAAAAATTCATATACAACTTAATCCAGTAAAAATATATAATGAAAATATGGGAGCAGTTAATCGCCCCAGTCGCATACCAATTCCTGTGGAAAAATGATACTTTCTACTATTATGCCATTTTGTGGATATGGCTGAACAAAATGCTTGGCGGATTTACAAAGTGAATGGGGGCAAATTAGATAAACTGGGATATAGAAGACTTGTAGCCGTGGGGATTTTAGAATCTTTGAAAAAAATGCAATTAGCTGGATCCAGCAAACCTAGAGCTGATGCACACTCCTATCAAGGTATGATGGAATAGACCATATGATTTTATACCTAGATAAATAAACTCGTTGTGCGTTTTGTCGCAATAAGTGTAATTTTATGTGTCAAAAATTTGATGTAGCACTAAGCACTAAAACAATGTTTTTTATTATCTATCTCCAAGATGGCGACGACGTCAACTCAACATCGCCGCCAAAACCTCCTCATAAATATACATGCAATGGTTTGCTCTAGGCCTTTAAAAGGTGAAATTAAGTGCATTAAATGTAATGTATATTACCACGGTGCTTGTGCAGTAAGAGTCAAGGGGCTCAGAGTGGTTGGTTACCACGAATTAGAATGTAACGCGTGTTCGCGTAAAAACCATGTTTGTGATGGTTCACCAGGGATGATTCCAACGGCTGATCCGCAGATAAGTGACATTTTAAACTCAATTTTTAGTTCTTTGCAAGAATTAAGATTATCTGTTGATAAAATAACTGACCAAATTAGTGTTATTCAGAATGAAAACAAAAACATAACCTCAAAATTGGAAAATTCAGTGTCTCATTCTGGTTTGATTTCTAATGAAAAAAATCATATGCAATCACCACAGCCAGCTTTGCCAATGGCCCCTATTGAAGAACTGGATGTTGAAATTGTTCAAAATGAGGCTTCCGAGGAGTCTATACAAACCATGACGGACAGAAGCTTGTCGGTTGGTCAAGTCAAAAACAATGATTCCCCCTCACAGCCGGGACCACGAAATATTGAAATTAATGTCAACAATGATAAAACCTCTAGAATTAAGAGAACAAAAACAAATGTTGTTTTTGGGACTGGAGTATTTGATGAGAACCAAAATTTCGCCGTTAACAAGGGGGGTATTAATAGCTCACGGGACCAGAAAGCTTGCATTTCTTTGGGCAAAATCAAAAAGGACATCTCTGCAGAATTCATAAAGGAACATGTTTTAAGTAAATGTTACCCTCTAAAAGAGGTCAGTGTCACTAAACTGCCTACCGTAGGTTGGATTTCATCTTTTCGTATTGAAGTGGAGCATCGTTTTAGAAATAAAGTCGTGCCCATCTTTATGGCCAGTTGGGGTAGTGCTTCGCAAATTTTTCACTCAAAATAATTGTGGCAGCAAACAAAATTTTGTGTCTCAGGCCGGAACTCTGACTTAGGAGGATCACATTCTCCGGACACCCGACATGAATATAACTTACATGTTTTTTACCAAAACCGATGAATTTAGGCAAGCAATTTCATGCTATTCATATGATGCCATTATGGTGTCAGAAACATGGCTAAACAGTCAGTTTGCGAATGAGGAGCTCTGCTCTAGGGAGTTTCAAGTCTTTAGAACTGACCGGGAGGTGACTGGAAGTGATAGACTTAGAGGAGGAGGCGTTATGATTATTGTTAAGAAAGGCATTAATGCAATGAAGGTAGACATTCCAATTGTAAATGTAGAAGTAATATTTGTTAGTATTAAAATTTTAAATGACCTTTTTATTCTAGGATGTATATATGTGCCCCCTAATTCTGGCATTGAAGTTTACTCAAGTCTTAGAGAATCTATTGAGTTTGTATATAATAAATACCCCAATTGTAGGTTACTAATAGCTGGTGATTTCAATCTCCCCAACGTTACATGGGGCAACGATGACTTTGGTCTAACTGTCAATGCTCCACAGAATTGCCCGGCTTATGAATTTATAAACTGTCTGGCTTTTTTACAACTGTTTCAGTTTAATTGTATTTACAACAGTAGAGGGGTTCTCTTGGACTTGGTATTTTCAGATCTGCCGAACCTGGTGGTGGGAGAGGCCTCAGATGGTCTTTTACCTAACAGTGCCCATCATTCTGCGATCGATGTTGATATGAAACTTGAATCTAGCAGCCCCACATCGCACTATGTGGAGTACTATCGTGATTTTCGCAGGGGTGATAACATTTCCCTTAATAGTTATCTTGCAGGGGTGGATTGGGATCGGCTTCAGCATTTGGATGTCGACCAAGCCATTCCGTTTTTCTATGATATCTTAAATCAGGGTATTAGTCTGTATGTACCTTTAAAGAAGTTTTCTACTTCAACCTTCCCTCGATGGTTTGATTCTGAACCGCGTAGTTTAATAGTCAGAAAAAAAAAATTGCATACCAAATATAAGGAATCTAACAGTTATCACGACTATGCTGCATTTTCTGTAATCAGGGAACAGTGCAGGATAAAAAGAAAACTTTGCTATCAGGCTTATTTATTGCGAGTTCAAAACAACATCACTGACAATCCTAAACAATTTTGGTCCTTTATAAACGATCAAAGAAAAAACCATAGCCTGCCTGAAAGTGTATTTTATGGTGACTCAGTTAGTCACGATAAGAAGCAGCTTGTTGCTGACTTCTTTTCGACAGTGTATAATAATGATACTGACCCAGTTACTCCGGACTACCCTGTTAGAAGCATGGTGGATATTTCTTTTTATTGCATTAGCTGTGCTGACATCATAGAGACAGTTTTGTCCTTATCCCCGAAGCTGTCTCTCGGACCTGATGGAATTCCTATGTTTCTGATAAAGAGTGCCTTTTTACTCTTGCCACTCCTATGAAACCATATTTAATAAGTCCTTGTCAACTGGTACTTTTCCTGATGTCTGGAAATTCAGTTACCTTAAACCAATCCATAAATCCGGGCCCAGAAACGATGTTACTAACTACAGAGCCGTTTGCTCCCAATCTGAAATTCCTAAGCTGTTTGATAGGCTTATTACAACGAAGCTTGCATGGGACTGCAAACATTTCATAAACCAGGAGCAGCACGGTTTTATGCAGGGTAGGTCAACCACTACTAACTTGCTTACTTACCAGCGTTTTATAACTAAAGCTATGGAGGAGGGTCTTCAGGTTTATTCTGTCTATACAGATTTTTCAAAAGCTTTCGACAGGGTCAACCTGGCGCTCCTTATAGCCAAGCTGGAGTCACTTGGTATAAGTGGTAGTCTTTTGGAGTGGTTGAAAAGCTCTTTGTCTGGAAGGAGGCAGGCGGTCAAGTATGGCTCGATCATATCCCGTGTATTTTTAGTCCCTTCAGGGGTGCCACAAGGCTCACATTGTGATCCCACTTTGTGGTATACTGTCGTTTCTTGTCATTTGCTGATGACCTAAAAATTTTCCTCTCCATTAAAACACTGGAGGACTCAGCAATTTTACAAAGTGACCTATCGAATTTTGTAAGGTGGTGTCATTTAAACAAAATGACTTTAAACATTAGCAAATGTCACCAAATCACTTTTGCTCGAATTCACAATCCCATAGTTGGTGGTTATCGGCTGGAGGAGGCTCCGATTGATGTTGTCATACTATACGAGACCTAGGTGTGCTGCTCGATAGCAAACTTTCCTATGTTGACCATATCCAGCAAATGGTTTTGAGAGCACAGAAGATGCTCGGGTTTATCTGTCGGTCATCTAAGGAATTCTCTTTACAGATCTTGAAAATATTGTACTGTTCCCTTGTCAGATCTATTCTAGAGTACTGTTCCGTGATATGGTCACCTAATTATCACAATGCTATTGATAAAAGCGAAGGGGTGCAGAATAAATTTCTTCGGGTTATTGGTTACAGGCTTGGGCTTAGTAGGGAGGATTATTCGTATGACAACCTACTTGAGTTTCTGGGCTAACAAACCCTGGAGAGTAGAAGAATGTGCTCTGGTCTAAAGTTTTTGCATGGTTTAGTTAATAATAGGATGGACTGTCCCTCATTACTTCAGCTCATACCTCTAAAAGCAGGCATTAGACATGGACGCAACAATGATTCATTTTATGTCTCATTTCATCGCACCAACTATGGCTTGGATGAGTCTCTGACAGGGATGCTTAGGTCTGCTAATGCCGTGTCTGGGAGTATTGATCTCTTTGGCTCATCGTTGGGTACCTTAAGCCAACAGTTAAGGAGAGTGATAGACCGATAATTTTTTTTGATACTGGATGAGTGGGGGTACATTCTTAACAATTTTATATTTTATATTTTAATTGGTGCATGTACAACTATATATGTGGTTTTTGTTGATTTGTGTACAGTGGTGTATTTCATGTATAATTGTAGTTACTATTGTAGAAGACTGTTAATGGTTAAGATTTAGCATAGCATAGGAGTAAGTAATGCTTAAAAAGTAATTTTTTTATGGACAAATAAATAAATAAATAAATTATTGGACACAAATTAATATTTTTATATATTTTTTGTAATGTTAGTTTGATACGTTGAATAGTTTTAGAATTTGGGAAAAAAAATGTTCTATCGTTGAAATAGGTGTTTTATTTTGCCACTGTCCTTTTGAAAGAACATCAAATTCCAAACAAATTAATGGCTGGGTATATATTCTTTTATCATTTTTTATTTTTCTAAACTTAAAATGAACACATAATCAAATTTAAATAAAAATTTATTTACTTTTGCCTTTTGGCAAAACCGGGGAACTGGCTTTTAAAAGGACAATGGCAACATCTGGGTTAAGTTGATTTGAATTTAAGTAACTGACTTTCACTGTTAACTGCTTGTTTTAAGGAAGGAACATTCAGGGGATGGACGCAGAAGGTTTGAACTTCTTGCCAGATGGGTGTTTACCTTTAAGGTTCTTCGCACTGGGCCAAGTTGTCACTTACTCAGTTTGCGTATACTAAAATTTGTTGATTGTCTACTGATTGTTTTTAAAACATGTTTAGATAATAAGCATAATACTTATCTTTTAAGAACAAGTACCAAGTTCAACCTTTAGTCTGAGTGTTATTTTTATAAATTAATTCTAGTTTACATATGCCCCACTCTATTAGCATTGGTGTCCAATGCTAATATCCCAAACTAACTCAAATACATCTTTTGTGGTTAAAAATTTCCCGAATGATTAAAGATTAGACCCCAATGTCCAAAAAAAAGTTTTATAGTCAAAAACTTCAATTGGAGCTTCGTAAAATGAGCCTTCGAATCGCTTTAGACGTTCTAAATGTACCCTATGTTCCTTTTTTCCAGTTAGGCCCTTAATTTGATACGTAACTGGCCCCTTTTTGGCTACAATTCGGTATGGCTTTGAATTTGGTGGCGATTTCCTTTCCAGGTACCGCAGGAGTGTTTAAGTACACTAGTTCTCCTACGGATAGTTCGGCTTTCGTTCTTCGAGTATTTCGCAACTCGCAACGTTTTTGCATTGTTTTCTCGATATTTAATTTGGCATTTTGATGTGTTTGTTGCATTCGCTCACCATTTCGCTTGCATAGTTTTCTGCCAAATCGTATCTTACCCTGTCTTCTCTAATGGTAAGATTAAATGGCAGTTTCATGCCTCTACCGAACATAAGAAAAATGGTGTTTCTTGGGTTGCTTCGTGGATTGCATTCCTGTAAGACATTAAGGCGTACGGCAAAATTTCGTCCCAGCTATTATGATAGTAGCTAACAAAATAACATCATAGTTTTTAAAGTTTTATGCATCCGTTCTACTATTCCATTTGCGGCAGGATAATATGGTGTAGTCTTTAATTTTCGCATTTGTAATTTTTGGCAGATTTCCTGGAATAATTTTCCCACAAACTGAGAGCCACAATCCGTTATTAATTCCCGTGGAACTCCATACCTTAGTACTATATTTTCCACGAATGCTCGAGCGACAGTTTCCGCTTTGATATCTGGAAGCGGTACAGTTTCAGGATAGCGCGTCAGGAAATCCACACAGGTTAGAATATACTTGTTTCCATTCTGGGTGTGATTTAAGGGCCCCACGAGATCTAAACTTATTCTAGACCATGGGCTGCCTGGTACAAGACTTTTCTGCATTTCAGCTGGTAGCTGTGGGTTAGTTTTATGTATATTGCATGAATGGCATTTTTCAATAAACGTTTTGACATCTTGTCTCATGGTTTTCCAGTAAAAATCTTGTGAAATTAATTCCTGCGTTTTCTTCTGTCCCGGATGAAGGGCAAATATTGAAGGATGGTCAATTTGTAAAAATTCAGGAATAATGGTCGATGGTGCAAGTAACTGGTCGTGTCTTGAATTTCCAATCATTTTCCTGTAAACTAATTCGTCGGGGCTGTCATAGTAGGTAAGATCTTCAGCTGTAAGATTTTCTTTTATTTGCACAATTCCTGGATCTGCCTCTTGTAATTTTCTTAGCTCTTCTTTAGTCCAAATACCACTTATCACGGCCTTAGCTTCATCTAGCATATTTACCATAGCAACAATAGGTTCAGTGGTTTCTTCAGACCGTAATCTAGTTAACGCATCTGCTCGATTGTTAATTATGCCTGGGCGGTATCTTATGGTAAAACTGTATTCCAAGAGGAACATAGCCCATTTAGCTAATCTCGAGCTGGGATCTTTGATAGTCAAAAGATATTTTTAAGGTCGATGGTCGATTATAATGGTAAAATGAGTTCCCGTGAGATACACTTTATATGTTTTCACAGCGTACACGACAGCTAAGCATTCTCGCACTGTATCTTCTTTCTGCATCATTTAATGTTTTGCTGGAATAACATATAGGGTGCTCTATTCCATCATGTACTTCCATAAGAATTGCTGCTACTGAGGTGGCGCTAGCATATGTGTTCACTATACACTCCTTGTTGAAATTAGGGTATCTCAAAATAGGTGGTGTGATTAGAGCTTCTTTAAGGGTAACAAAGGTATTGTCCTGTTCCTGTCCCCAATGATATTTAACATTTTTCTTCATAAGGGACGTTATAGGTTGGCTGATTTTTGCAAAGTTCGGCACGAACTTCCTATAAAATCCACATAATCCTAAAAAGGCTCTAATTTCTTTTACATTCGTGAAATTGGGTATGCTTTGACAATTCGTTTTATCCGGATGAGTCGTGTACCCTTCCTTTATTACATGCCCCAAATATTCCGCTTCTTGTTGCAAGAACCGACACTTGGTTGGTTTAAACTTTATATTACTAGCTCTCATTTTTTCAGACATGCCTGAGTCGTTGTAAATGAGTACCAATGTCCTTTGAAAATACTAATATATCGTTAAGATATACTAGGCACTCGGTAAATGTAAATTTTCCTAGTATATGATTCATCAGCCTACTCCAAGTTGCAGGGGCATTCTTTAGACCCATGGACATCCTAAGAAAATGATAATGGTTATCAGGGGTTGAAAATGCAGTTTTCTTCTGATCATCTGGATGTAGAGGTACTTGGAAGTATCCAGATGCAAGGTCCATCGTTGAAAAATACTTGGAGCCGGCAAGTCGGTCAATTGTCTCGTGAATGTTAGAAAGAGGGAAATGATCTGTCGTAGTAATGTCATTTAATAACCTATAATCTATGCATAGTCTTCTCCTGGATGTCTCTTCTTCTCAATTAAAATTGCTGGAAAGCTCCACAATTATCTCGTCGTCCAATACAATACCTTTTGAATTTCTTTCTTCATTATTTCTTGCCGTTGGAATGGAACTCGATAAGGTCTCTTACATATAGGCACAACATCGTCGGTAATAATCCTGTGCATAACATTTGTCGTACATGTTAACTTTTTATCAGGTGCCTTAAAAATGTATAAATTCTACGATCAATTCTTTTAACTTTTCACCAGCTTCCGTATCTACCGTTGTTAATTGTAACTTTGCTAAAATACCTTCTACATCTTTAATATCTAGCCTCTTCACAGGCCTAAGGGTTTCCCCTATACTCGGCTCCTCAACACTGGCCTCAAAGGCTCTACCAATAATAGTTTTCTTTTGCACTAACAATTCATTCTCTGTAACATTCATTAATCGATTAGGAATTTCTTTTCCTGCCTTACTCAAAACTCTTGCGACAAATAACACTTGTGGTAAGTCGACATTTGGTTCCATTACCAAATGCTGAGCCTCAACTCTCGACGAATTTCGAAGGTTAGCTGATCACAAAACTTGACACATTGGAGGAATCCTTATATCCTGCACAACAAATACTTCAAAACTATCCTCTGAACCTGAAACGCCGTCGTTTCTCGATCACCTTTTCCAAATTCCTCAAAAATTTCTCGTTTTCTCCTTTCAGCTGATCCTTTAATCTTCTCGCCACTTTCTCGTCCTTTTCTGGAAGCTGCAGCCTTCCTAGACGTTGCCACATCCTTTCTCATTTCCTGTACTTGATCTTGCTTAGCACTGATGTCCAGATGACTGCTAATCATCTGAGCATTGTTATCCATCGTTATTGGCCGTAACGACGAAGATTCTACATGAGAAATCTGTGGAAAAGTCTTCATTTCTTCAAGAACATTCTTCATTTCCTTTAAAGTGGTAGCACACTCTTCTAATAACTTATTTAAATTCTCCTCGGCTGAATTCATCATAACATCTATACTGACTTCAGGCTTCTCATTGTGCATTTCTGTTTCCTTACCAAATGCATAAAAACACCCATTTCCCCAATCAATTCTCATACTATACTTATGCAGTAAATCTATTCCTAAAATCATGTCTGCATGAAAACTACCTGTTTCAGTAATCATAAAATTATGTTGCACAGTTACATCACACGGAAAAGTCACTGGTATACTAGCCTCACCAAAGGCTGGAATTACATTTCCTTGAATATCAACTAAACTATTACTTCAATTATTTTTCTTAAACCCCATGGCAATATCAGGCTTTCCAAGGTATACAGCTGCTCCTGAATCTATTAAAGCAATGCATTTCTTTCCTTTTACGCTAATTTCTACACTTCTTGTAGCTTATTCCCAATTTGCCTGCTGAGCAGCCGGACTTCGGGGTTGGGCAGTGGCTGTTTTTTTTTCTGTGGGCGATGTCTGGCAAAATGTCCCTGTTCATTGCAATTAAGACATACCATCTGATTGCTTCTTCTCCGAAAATCTTGCGTAGGACATTCTCTGATAAAATGTCCGGGTTTTTGACATCCGTAGCATACTGGAACTCCATTCCTGCAAAATTTTTCGGTATGGCCCGTTTGTTTACACCTATTGCACTTAAAATTTCGAATCGCCTTGTCCTGAGTGCCAATGAAATTTCTTGAGTTTGGTCCAAGGTTTGGCTGATTTCTCGGAGGAAAGCTGTCGATTGCTCTACATTCTCTACTTGTAGATGCAGGTACGAAAGTTCTAAGGCTTCAGGTAGAGTGGTCGGACTTCTAGAAAGAACTCGCTGCTTAGTAGGCATTAGAAGTCCCAGAACAAACTGTGTAATTGTGTCAAGTTTTTCCCTGAGAATTTGATCGGTAGCAGGTAATCCCGATAGCGTAATCGTTTTATTGGCCAAAAGCTTTAGCCTAGTTAGGAATTGTCGACATAGCTTTCCTATCCTTTGTCTGCATTCGACGCAATTTTTCATTGCTGTTCCTAAATTGTGTCCTTAGTTCATTTCTCAGGGTGGTCCAACTGGAAGTAGTTTTTAGGTCGGATTCCGATTCAATGAACTGCTTGGCTTTCCCTCGTAATTTCAAACGAGCTATAGCGACTTTCTGCTGCTCTGTCGAACTTGCAATTAGGGAGGTTTCTTCAATAGTTGATACAAATTCCTCTATGCTGCTCATTCCCTCATAGACTGGCACGGATTCTATCCCCATAATGATAGTATTCGTGATTGTCTGCACGAAAGGGGATGCTGGCTCGGTTTCTGGCATTGTCCTTGATTTTCCTGGCTTCTAGGGTAATACGAAGTAGATGGCAAGTTTCTACTGTTCTGGTACTGGCCCAGGAGAAAATTTTTTTTTTTTTTCCAAAAAATTTTTTTTCTCTATTTTTTTTTACCTGGAGGTTGAAAAACCTACCCCACACCTGACACCAATGTAATGAACGCCGATTTACCCTATTCACTTACTTACTGTGTTTTCGGCCTTTTCTTCCCGTTCTGTTCACTTTTTTTAACCGGGTTCGCAGTACCAGTGTGTTGACACCCTGTTTCGTTGGAAATAATTTACCTAGACACCTGGGCAACTACCCATATTTCTCCACCTAGTTTGCAACAATTGCGTTTTTAAAATAATAAAAACAATATTTGAGATTGCGTATAGAAAGGGAGCACACAATAGAAAGGGAGCATTTTCTTATTTAAATAGTGGTTGACTCAAATCTAGTCACTTATTTTCTGATATGACCTCGTATTTAAAGTTCGCCAGACAATTAGTCTTTGCACAGTAAATAGAAAATTTCACTGGTATTACTATTGAACCGCTGTGATTTTTTACCATGTATCAACTTTCCTAGAGGATTATATTTTATCTGAGAGCATGATAAGTAAACTAGCCAGTCAAGCAATTATGGATTAATAAAATAAATTCAATTCGCAATATTCTTTTCCGTAGTGATTTACTGTGCATTCCAACCCTTCCTGAAGATTAATTATTTCGTGGCTTATGGCAAAACAAATTCTACAATCTACTAAATAAAATACAGAATGGGGATAATCATAATTAAACTCGATCAATTTTTCCTACTGCAGAAAAGTTACAGTGTGGCATTAGCACTGAATGTTTTCATGGAATAATCATTAAATTCTCGAGTACCTACAACAAGACAATGTCATCAAATATACAGATACTCTAAGCATTTTGATCTTAAAATTACACCTACTGTTATACCGGAACCTGCTTCAGTAGCCTTAATCACTTCTGTTGACCACCGGCTTCTGTGTTGAATGACGAGTTTCAAACAGCGTTTCTTTACGATAATTTCGAGCCGACGACATGAATTCGCTTAATTACTTAGTTACTTCCACGAGCCTCTAAATTGTGTAACACTATTTTCGGTTTGGTCAATACTAAGACCATAGTACAGACACGGCACATATAACAACCAGCAATGTCACATCTTCTTTTTTGGCATCTGCGCAAGTCCGCGCGCAAGATATTCCTTGGTAGGAAATCCGTCAAACTGCCGTCAGCGGCGTCGTGTTTTTACGACTAGTTTATTTTATTGCTATTGGAGTTAAATCAAAACCATAGGCGTGTATTTGTCAAATAATTGACATTGTGAGAGACGAACGTTGTTTATGACATTGTGTAATGCAAAAAGCCATGGTGTTTAAGCAATACAAACTTGTACAAACCAGAGATATTCTTCCAAGAAGAATTTCTTTAGATTTCCTGCTCATACAACAAGGTACCTATACATATACTTATTTCATAACCCATTGATATTTGAAATTTTATATTACGGCTCTGTTAAAGGAAAATCATACTTATATATATTTCAAATCCAGCCCTGACTTTTCCTACCCAACTGACATTAGCAAGGTCAAATTTAATTTTTCGCCTGACAGGTCGAGTCATATTGCTGGTTGTTAGGTATACACGTTTGACAAGAAATCTTTATCCCTAGGATTTTAATGCGATAACAGAGTACGTTAGATACGAGACCTAAAGTTAAAAAGAGACACAACGTATTCCATTCCTTGCGCAGCTTTCCCCTTCCAGCAAGGCGTGGTCACTCGGCGTTCGCTGTCGGCGTATATACATTTAGAGATTCGTATTTGTATATATATATATATATAAACTAATAAGTATATGGCTGTCGGCGACCGTCCGATGTCCGATTCGAGTTTAGTTAGTTCAGTTAGTAGTTTAGTAAGGGACACGCACCGACCTCCATTATATGGATAAGCACAAAGCGATCCAAATTATACCGATTCATGCGCCTTCAGATGTAAACAAAATAAGCTAGTTCTGAGACTGCACAGTTTCAATTAGCAGGTTATCGATCGATTCCACGTGCTTCATCAACGCACGGCCATGAATAAGCGGCAGGTCCGGATTTTAAGAATTTGTAATAGTTATTTGTGTATTTAGTGCGCAAAGTCATAACAAATTGCCGCTTACAATATTGAGAAAAAAATTAAAGCTCCCCCCACGGATCATTTCTATATTATTGAACCCATATAAGTAGTCTAAAAGAATTTTAAAAAATATTTTAAAATAGCAGAAACAAGTATGGGGAACAATTACGCATTGAAGGATCTAAAAAAACTATTCAGAGCATCAAAGCTCACCAAAGTAAATTAAAATCCATCCTACCTATACCTCTTTTAATACAAAATGATGAAACTGAATAAACTCACTAACCTATTTATGCATCGTGATTTATGCTAAAGGTCAGTAAATAAACCCCTTCTAAGGTGATATTATTTCCATATTTTGTATGTTGTGCTGCAGTTGTCCTTAAAAGATAATTATACTTCCTTAAAATAAGAAATCCCTGGTATTGTACCCTTATCCCTTATTTTGGCAACTCCAAACCAAACGCCGTTGAGTATTTTCTTTGACCTTGGCAGTTGACGCCATTGTCTTTTAAGGTCTTTTGTCTTTAAATCCCAACGTCTACACCAACTTATACACTAATAACGAACTATTATAGTAATAAACTAAACTAGATTTCCAAAAGTAAATTAGTTATTTTCAACGAACATAAACCACTCAAGCGTGCGTACTTCAATAATTGAACGAAACAAAACGCCGAAACTCGAAACCCAAAACGGCAAACACAGAAAAATGAATTATTTTCAAGTGCAAGCAACAAGCAAGGTCAGAGAAAATTGATAATATTAATATTATTGATTACCGAACTGTAAAAGCTTTATCAGCTGATTTCGTTCTGTCGCTTCTCGGTGTTTGTGCGCATGAGTACAACTATCCTATTTTCAGTTCTGTCCGACGCAGAACCCGGTTTTTTCCCCCATGATTGGTACGATTTTTCGACGCTCACAGACGGCTTGTTGTTATCCATATAATGGAGGTCGGTGGGGACACGTCGCTGACGACAGATTATTTCTGACATTCTTCATTTTTACGATTTTTACGAAATTTTCTTTGTTTCTTAGTTAATTTTAATCACTGTTCTATCCGAAAATACAATAGTGATTTAAAAATTATTGATTACAAAAGGATGTGCGGAAATTACGCAAAATAAAATAGCATGTTTGACCTGTTTCTATGCGCTTGTAGACAGTGTTGCCAGGCAGTTGTCAGATTTCACCAGATTCTGCGAATTGAAAAGTTGTCAGATTTCACCAGATTTTATCAGCGGTTATGTGTTTTTTTAACAAATTGGATTCAAATAAATTAATAATTAATAATTTCCACCCAAATCTGATTAAAAACTTAATTTAAAAATAAAAATAAAATATGAATGGTTCTATGTATTCAATGGAACGAAAACATTAACTGTTTTAGCATTGCAAACTTAACTTTAACTTAACATGACATACCTGTTCAATAAAAAATTAAACTGAATACGATATTTTTACAACTACTTCATCAATTACTATAAATGAATGCAGCACGTTTAACCAAAAGCTTATCTGGAATATTGTAGCAAAAGCAATGTTGGTTATTTTCGTTTGTTTGCCTGAATGCAGTCCAAACTTGTATCAATGTTACTATTTTGCAACAACACTCTCTATCTAACAAACAACACAGTATAATTTTAAAAACCAGTAGAACAAAGCGTCATACGCAATGAGCAAACAATGGGTCTTCTTAAATTGCAAAATTCCTAAATGACGAATAATATGTCGAAATTAATAGGTAGGGGAAGGAAATAATTCAAGAGCAAGACTCAACGCAAGCAAAGCGGAAATATGATGTTCGGACTTTATTTTTAACTCACGTGTACCTATCGCAAATTTTCGACCTTCGGACCTGCTCATTTCGCAGCAACCCACTGTTGTCGTTCTAATATTTCACTTCATACGTACCCGTCCGCTCACTTCGCGCGCTCTGGGGGCGCAACCAAACAAAACTAACCCAATCTAACCCAAGGCAATGCAATGCAATGCAAATGAAGAAAAAATAACTTTGAAAAATATATGCGTGAAGGCTGAAAACTGCGGTAGGTAGACGCGAATTATTTTTATATTTTAGGGTAATGCAATTTTCAGGGAAGTTCCGAACTAAAAAAAACCAGCTGGCGTTGCAGTGATGCCGTTATAGTATAAATTTACCAAAACACGTACAATACAAGAGGTTTTGATTTTACTGCAATCCGCATAGAAAAAAAATTAAATTGTACAATATTCCATAAATCACCAGATTTGACCTATAAAATAACAATTTTCACCAATCAACAAAACCCTCTCAAAATCACCAGATCTGATGAATTTTCACGTTGTTTGGCAACGGCGTAATACAGAAGGTTCGTCGTTCTGCCTCGGTGGTCTTCGTCGCCAACGAAGATCGTCCTATGCCAGAGCGTCCGCGCGTTTGTTCCTGAATGGAAAGGGAGTAAGGGAAACCAGGGGAATTCCGTCTCTTTCTCTTTTTAAGTTTAGGTCTCGTATTTAACGTACTCTGTTATCGCTTTAAAATCGTATGGATAAAGATTTCTTGCCAAACGTGTATGTGCCGTGGTACAGGCTTTTTAAATTTTTTTAAAATTTCCCGAGTCTCTTTTGGACATTACGACCTACTGCAAGTGACTATTCAGTTAAGACTATCAAAATTTCCCGAGTCCTTACTTGGACATTACGGCGTACTGCAAGTGAAGTTTCTGATCAGACTACTTTTGCTCCGATAATTTCTCGCTTTTATAGCAGCTTTTCAACTGGTTTGTTCCCAGAAATATCCGGAATCTGCACACCTGCAGCAAGAAAACACGTGCAAGGTGGTATGACGCAAAACGCTCCAATTTTTGACGAAAACAATTATTCGAGTTTTAACTAGTTTTTTAAATTCCAATCCCCCAAGTGTTCAAAATTTTACATTCCAAACTTAGGTTCGTCACAGAAATTAGCTCACACATGTGTTTTAAAGTCCAAGCGGTAATTGAACTTTTAAGGTCATGACTTTTTGGTTTTCGTTTGAATTGGCTGGGTTTGGAAATTATCTTATTAGAAACGCCCCCGGGCCAATGGTTTTCTTTTTAGAACAAAGTTTGGGGGACCAGGTTTTTGAGGCTTGCGTTTTGCGTTAGCTATTTCTTGAAGTTAGTTTTCTCTAGTTGCATGATAATATGCAGTCATAAAAGCTAAAGTACAAGTCTTCCGTGTTTTAAAATCGATTCCCGTATCGTGTGAAGTCAACGAAGATTTTTATTTTTTTTTTAATATGAAACTAATTAATTCAAATCTTAAGTATACCGACTAAATACTATTAATATTGTTTGTTTCTAAAGACTACGATTTCCGTTCCATGGCTTGAGTTGTCTAGTGCTGTAATTTTAGCCAGAAAGGTTGCTGACGCCTTAAAAATAATATTTTCTAAATCTTATTTATGGTCTGATTCATCAATTGCCTTGTCATGGATCCATTCAGAACCAAATACGTATAAGACTTTTATTGGGAACCGTGCATGCGAAATTCAAGAATTGACTTCAGGCTGTGAATGGAACCACGTTATCTCGGAAAATAATCCCGCTGATATTATCAGTCGACTCGACTGAGTCGAGGTATAAGTCCAGAATACCTTCAGGAGTGTGTATTGTGGTGGTCAGGGCCTGATTGGTTGCGTACTAATAGTAACTCATGGCCTAAGAAATTCGAAAAAAAGTTATTTTTCCATTAATGTAAATTGCTTGAGAAAAAAACAATAAAACAATTTAATTTCATGTCAGCTGAAAAAATTGATATATTTCATAATTATTCAACCCTAAGTAAACTAAACCGAGTCTTGGCATTTTGCTTGCGTTTTGCTCATAATGCTAAATGCCCTATTGAAATAAGACCATTTCTCGCAAAAGCAAACTTTTGCCATTAAATTCAATTCTTGGCAATTACATTTTGCGTGCATTTAACTTTAACAAAAAATACCCAATTTTACTACCATCTAAGCATCCGTTTACTTCTCTTCTTATAAAATATGAACATATTAAATTGCTTCTTTCAGGTGTCCAAACCGTTTTGTTTAGCTTACGAAATAAATATTGGATAATAAACGGCAAATGCAATTAAAAAGATACTAAGACAATGTGTGTCTTGCTTCAAGGTAAAACCGTTGATTGAAGAACAAATAGATCCGCAAGCTTACGGGTGAAAACGTGACACCAAAAATGTCCAGCTCTTACACGGAGAAGCGCCTTACCGCGCGAAGTGGGGACATTTCTCCGTTGTCGCCATGTAAGAGCTGGACATTTTTGGTGTCACGTTTTCACCCGTAAGCTTGCGGATCTTTTTTTCTTCAATCAACGGTAAAACCTACTGTTTTTTTTTCAGCCCATGGGTAATTTGCCTGAGGCACGGCTTAAGCCTAGCTGTTCGACCTTTTTTAATTTCTGGTACTGATTTTGCGGGTCCCTTTATTATAAAGGATGGAACGTTAAGATCACTTAAAACAGTAAAGGTATATTTATGCATTTTCATCTGTTTCGCCACCAAGGCTGTCCACTTAGAATTGGCAGGGGATCTAACAAGTGAGTGTTTCCTGAATGTTTTAAAACGTTTTATTTCTCGGAGATGCGTCTGTAAACATATTTACTCAGACAATGGCTCTAATTTTATTGGGTCTGATATAGAATTAAGGACAGCTTTTAAATCTGTTTTCAATCAGTCAGATGATAATTGTATTCGAAATTATTTAACGGACAATGCTATAACTTGGCATAGAATTCCCGCAAGGTCACCCTCTAGGGCGGATATTGGGAGGCTTCAGTGAAGCAATTCAAATACAATTTTAATCGCGCATTCGGAAAAACTTTATTGTCATATGAGCAAATGTACTCTCATTACACAAATTGAAACCGTGATGAATTCTAGTCCTATTACCCTAATATCCAATGACCCCAACGACTTCCTAGCCTTGTCGCCATTTCCTGATAGGAGACATTATTACTAGCTCTCCCGAAGAAGACGTAGCAACTTGCCCTTCTAATCGACTCTCCAATTACAAGCCGATCCAACAAATGAGGCAGCATTTCTGGAATCGCTGGTCAGTGGATTATATCAACAATTTGCAAACTAGAACAAGGTGGATGTTCCAAAAGGCTCATTCGATTCCCTTGAACACTTTGATTATCCTTCAAGAGGATAACTTACCTCCATTGTTGTGGAAAATGGGCCGCATCGTCGAGCTGCATCCAGGACTGGACGGCGTAGTACGTGTGGTATCCGTAAAAACTTCCAGTGGCGTCGTAAGACGTGCGGTAAATAAAATATGTGTATTGCCACTCGAAGGTGACGTGAAAACTGAATAACAATTTAAACTTTTACTTAATGTATTTGACAGCCAATTCTGTTCCGCTACTGTCTAACGTTATCCTGCATTCGAGGGCCGCGACGTGACGACTAGATTATAACCCTTAATAAGCATTGGCCCGCGACGCGAGGAATTAAAGAAGATAGAGTTTTTAGCATGGGCTGGGCTCTTTAAATGGCAAAGGTGTTGCCGTATTTTTGAGTGTCGTTCGCGCCATCTGTTGCCTTGTGATCAAATAGCTAAAGATATCTGTAATATACGGGCACAAGCCCCTAGATGGCGCAAGTATAAGTGGAAACTCCAATCTGCCATGCGCTAAAGTCCGTGCGAGGGGAGCAGGATCTTATCATCTGATCTCTATGTCTGCCATCTTCTCTTTCGATTCGTTTCTTTTAACCAACACAAAATATTTCTACATTGCTTTCGGAGATTAGGTAATGTCTCTCAAGTTAAAGGTTTGACGCTAAAAGCCAGACATATTTACCAAAGAACTGTTCAGTTAAATGAAGGTCTCCAAATGTACCCAGGTTTTTAGGCATCCCGTTGCTGCTGCCATCAACGTATTTGAGGTTTCAGGTATGATAGTTAATTTGTTACATTATTTATATTTTTTTCTGCTATATCAAAATATTATAAAGTCAGGTATTTTACATTTTACGTATAGTTCAAGCCGGAAATAATAGTCAGTGACTCATTTTTAGTTTTAAGGCGCGCCACGAGGGGTAAGGGAAGAGAGAAGGAAATTCCAGTGGCGGATACAATTGCTTTGTAAATTAATATGTTTTAATAACTATATAATGGAATAGGAGTAATAAGTAGACTTAGGCAAATATGCTCTTAAAAAAATAAAGCTTATGCACATTATTGCACATAAATATGCATGATTGTCTAAAATATGCAAAAAAACGTATATTCAAAATTATTCCTAAGTCTAGTAATAAGCAACAAAATTGTACTATAAACAAATAATACTATGTATTTATTAAGGCTAGGAAAAAAAAAGAGTCATGGATGATAAGGGGTTTTTCTTATCACGAAATACTCTATTGAAAGTTGCATCAAAAGTTTACATCAAAAATCAATAAAATTTTAAGTTTACTACTGGTTATCGGAGGTTTGATCAGAATTTGACTCAGAATCATTACTATCACTACTTTCGGAACCAACATTGATAATTAGAGGTTCAACTATAACTTCGACCGTAGTATCCAAATCCCTCAATAACTTCGTTTAACAAACATGCATACACTGTTTTTACCAATGCATGTTCGCCCACAGTTAAATGTCTTTTCACTTTTTTTGCAGGGGGGGGCAAGACTAGTCGAAGCTTCGCCCTGTTTCATTTTACAAATTAATATTTTGAATTAACAATACAAAAATTCACAGTCCTTCGCAAAGATGCAACCAGGGGGACATTGGAAATGATGAATAAAAACGCAAAAATATGAATTGCGCGTTGAAATTCATATGGTTTCCAAAAGCAGAGTTTAAAAAAGTAAAAATACAAACACAGTACACACGAGGGTTTATAATATAGGTATATAATTAAAGAAATGCATTTTTAGCAATAATATTAAACATTATCATAATTAAAACAAAAATGAATAAAAAAATGTGCAGAATATGAAAACCGAAAAAATTACCCTTCACTTTTAGATAGGAAAATCTATTAATATATAATTAATAACGTTACTGTAATATTTTTAACCTGTTCTGATTCGGTTTAGCCCGTTTTGGCTATTTTTAGTGACTTTTGGTTAGTCGTTCAAACAACTTTCCGTTAGTTCCAACTTATTGATGTGTAAACATCTTACGCGGCGGTATGAAGATGAGGGTAAATCTCGGCAAATGGGACGAAAATGTGTAAACCGATTCTAACCGCTAGGGCGGTATTATATACAATTTTGCCATTTAAAATCGTTTTATATGGATTTTAGATGATAAAAAAGCATATTTTAAATTAAACGAACAGTCAAAAGTATTATTTATTAATTATTATATTCGCCGTGTATTTGAATCCATTGCACAGCTTATTTTTAATTGACGGTTGCCTTTAAAATGAATTTTCGCTGCAAGATCCACGGCAAATTCGTCCGAAGACACGGCTATCATCCTAAAAAGTCCAAATTTTCGGATTTTTATACAATTGTGCCATTTAAAATCGTTTTAAACGGATTTTAGATGATAAAAGGGCATATTATTATTTTAAATTAAACGAACTGTCAAAAGTATTATTCAGATGCCCAGACGTTTAAAACAATATTGAGTCATAGCCCTCTTCTAAAGTTTGCAAAATTTGGTTATTGACTTTCCCAAATCAAAGGATGTCGGCCTAAGATTACTAGGTAATTAAGCTGTGTCCATATGTTGATGTTATTCCTGGTGGCATTAGATTTTCGTGTCGCATTTGTGCAGTGAATTAATCCACTCCGAAGCTGCCAGTAAGTATTATTAAAGAATCCTAACTAATATTCTAGATGCGAATGTGTTTGTTTGTTTGTTTCTTACGCTTTCACGCATAAAGTGTTCCGATCATCATGAAATTTTGTACAGATATTTTCAAGAGTATAGTAAAGAACATAGGATACTTTTAGCTTTTACCCGGGGCTTCGTTCGCATTGATTTTTTATTATTTTAAACTTTGTTATTAAACCTAATTTTTATTCTATGAACAAGCTAAAACGTACAGGCAACGGCCATAGCATGTTGAAAATGCCAGTTCTCGTCCGATCACTGAAGTTAAGCAACGTCGGGCGGGGTTAATACTTGGATGGGTGACCGCTTGAGAACACAACGTGCTGCTGTAATTTTTTTACAACCGATGTCGTTATACAAGAGTCTAGAGAGCCAGCGTCCACTTTGTCTCCCGAGCTTCCGCGCAAAATATTTCGTAAAAAGTGCATCCAAAGTACTGGCACGTATTACAATAAGTAATATTTCACTTTTCGCATGGCTCTCAACTAAACCAAACTAACGCAAACTAACCCAAACTGACCGCAATTAACCAAAGTAAAGACTGTCTTCCGTATTCCAGATTACGCAAAAATAATCGAAACTAACTTTAACTAGCCAAACAAGCGCATTGAGACGAGCGCGCCACCCAAACTACCCCAAACTAACGCAAACTAACCCAAACTAACCCAAACTAACGCAAACTAACCAAAACTAAACCAAACTATCCCAAACTAAACCAAACTAACCGTAATTAACCAAAGTAAAGACAAGCGCGCTACGCCCAAACGAGGGGTCGTCATTTTCTTGAAATCGTCTTGATTTCAAGACAAGATCAAGAAATCAAGAAATGATCCTTGTTTTTCAAGACAAGACAAGAAATTATTTCTCAAGAACAAGATTTCTTGGAAAGAAGTCAAGAAAATCTTGAAATTTCTTGAAAACATAGAATTATTAAAAAAAACTAATTCGTTTGCTAGTTTACTGAAAAAAAAACAAAGCACTGCAACATTTTTAACAGATGAATAAAAAAATTAAATTATGCAAACATTTTTTTATAATACCAAGCCCTTTGCCGAATGTCCAAAGTTGAGATATACACTATGAGCCAAGTTAAATTGGAACCTTTCTTAATGCTTAATACACACCACTTCAAAAGTCTTGGACCCCCAAATACTTTTCTCATAATGAAGTAAGTTACATTATAGACAATTCATTGGCAAAGTTATCCACCCTAAGACCCTAGTCAAACTTTAGTTTCTGTTTCTTACGGGGAGAGTCAAAAAAATTATGTTTATCTAAAAACTCTCAACACTCTGCATATAGTCCACTGGTTACGGCAGTAGATTCACTTTGTAATACATTTGTAGTTTCATCTTATATTAGTATTTTCTTTTTTGAATCATTTTGTTTGACTATTTATTAAAGCAGATATTAATGTTTTCAGGCAGACATGCTTGTATCGTGTGTTATGAGAAAAGTAGTTGGGGGTCCAAGGCTTTTGACGCTGTGTGACGTTTTTTATTTTCAAAGGATTTTTTTTTATTTTTGGATATGTTATGATGGCTTAAGGTATTGAGATCAAAAAGTACTTTGCAAAGCGGGTCTAATTCAATGGCGCACAGAAAAGGGGGTAATTTTTTTAAACCAATGTTTCAGGTAGTTGCAAAAATCGACCGAATGAAATGAAGATGTAAAAATATGCAAAAAATTATTGGAAAGGTTTCGGAATATCGACCGTTAAAAAACAGGCATATACCAACAAAATTGAAATTGATATTTTAATTTTGGTAAATGTCTTGTGGGCCCAATTAAATTGGATAATTTTTTTATACTTAATGACTTTTTATTTTCAGAGGATTTTTTTTAATCATTTTTGGATATTATGTTATGGCCTAAGATATTAGAATCAAAACAAACTTTGCAAAGTGGGTCTACTTCAGTGGCGTAAATTTTGCTACGTAAACAACGCATATGAAGCAACGAACTGTAAAATTATACTACCCGGGCCCTGGCCGCCTGAACCTCGATTCCACGAATAAAGCATAAATATCACATCAGCCAATCTTACCGCTACTTTTAAACGGGGGTTCCCCTTTTGTCAAGATTTCAAGAAATTTCAAGATTTCTTGAGTCAAGACAAGACAACAACTCTCAAGAAATGGTCAAGACAAGATTTTTTTTATTTATTCAAAATATTTCAAGACAAGACAAGAAATTGCTTGCTAAGACAAGATTTCTTGTCTTACCGATCCCTAGCCCAAACTGAACCAAACTAACCCAAACAATTCAAAGAAACTAACCGTAATTAACCAAAGTAATAATCGAAACTAACTTTAACTAGCCAAACAAGTGCATTGAGACGAGCGCGCTACCCAAACTAACCCAAACTATTGCAAACTAACCCAAACTAACCCAAACAATTCAAAGAATTTCAGATCTCAGAAAAATGAAAATTTTCAGACAAACTTTAAGTTTTAACGAATACCTACCTTATTTGAACTCCTATCGAAAAACTGTATAGGAACTTTTCATAGGACCTTAAAACGACGCAAATACTGGCGCAAACCGATTTGAGATACCTCTTTTCGTTACCGAAAAAAAGGCGAAAATATGAAAATCACGTTTGGTCAATTTAAAAAAAAAACGAAACGTCGTACAATCAAACTGGATACGAGGCATTATAGTACCAGACGAGACCCATATTTTTCCCTTTTAAGGTTTACCTCTAACTGTTCCCGTTTTCGAATTATAGCCGATTTTCTGAAAATCTCGATTTTTTTAAGCCATACCCCTGAAATTTTCGATTTTTTTTGAAAATACCCGTTTTCATGACGGAATCGATTAAAGGGGTCTATTTACATGTCATTAACGTAAAAATTAAAATTTTAAAAATCCTACACGTCGTCCAAAATGGCGATTTTCCGTTTTTGAAATCGATGGGGCCCGATTACGGGAAATGGGTTCATCGGATCGAAGATCACGTAGAATACCTTTTTTTAAGTCAAATGCGTGAGGGTCCTCTTTGGAGGGTCTCGTTCGCCCATCATCAAAATTCGACCTCGTTTGGCTCCTATCGCGGAACCTATTCGCGGTAGGTTCCCGCCGACATCAGATTCGAACTCGGCATCGTCGAAAACCCCTCTAACCCGAATTTGAACCCGTTCGGACGTCAAATCCCCTCGGCCCCTAAATGAGCCCCTAGGCCCCAAAAATGTTTTTTTCGTGTATAGGACCGCCCGACGAACAAAATTGACCAAAACTATGATTTTGGACGTCGCAAAATATCGGCCCCTAAATGGAGCACCTAGGTTCCAAAATATTTTTAACGGTTTAAGGGGCGCCCGCCGAACGTCAACCCTTTGGGACGTCAAATCGCCTTTTTTTTT
>MU182630.1:95236-110228 GCA_016904865.1 Pissodes strobi | reverse complement strand
TGTTTTTGGTTAGTTTTGGTTAGTCACCAAAATTCGGTTAATTTGGGGAAATTTTAACGTACTTCAATCTTTTTAATCTATTTCGATATGTTTTAGCCCGTTTTGGTGCTTTTAGATATTTTTGGTTAGTTTTGGATAGTCATTCAATCATCGTTCGGTTACTTCCAGTTAGTTCCAATTTATTTGAGTCATTTGAACCGGTTCCGATACGTTATAAGCAATTTTAATGTTTTTGGTTAGTTTTAGTTAGTCACCAAAATTCGGTTAATTTGGGTTAGTTTTAACTTACTTCATTATTTTTAATCTATTTCGTAGGGCCGTTCTTAATACCTCTGCCGCCTTTGTGCAAGCCTAAAAATGCCGCCCCTATATTTTAAAGAAGCTATTTTTTTTAACAAAAGAATTTTATTAAATAATCACTAATATTTTACATGTAACATCGTTAAAACAAAATATAAACCTTAATAATTATAATTAAAAAATATGAAAGTAAATAAAAACTTAATACTAATTATACTTACAATAAAAAATATAAAACTAATACAAACGAAAAACAAAATACGTACACAACAAAACCTTTGCCTTTTATCTAAACAAAAACAAAAAAAATACAAAATTGGTTTTTACTACATAAATATTTCTTTGGCATTTTGTCGCGTTTTGTGCTACGCTACGTTATTTTGTAGCCAGCAGCCAGCATGTAGATTATAAGTATTTTCTTAGGATAAAACAGCGAAAGCTAATAAATTTGAGTTAATTGATCTAGATACGATATTGTCAATTTGGGCTCTTAGCTTTGGGCATAACATATTTATTTTTGCACGGTTTATTAACGGGGTTATGTAATAGCAAATAATTGTTACCTTTAGTAATTTGAAATCTTTATGGCTCAAGCTAGTATTGTTGATATGCTAGTAACGACTAATTTATTTTAAGCACTATTATTTTCGTCATATAACTAATTGAAAGCATCAACATTACGTGGCCAGTATTGAATTATGCATTCTATTAAATTACCTAAAGCTAATTTCCTAATTTCAACGTTTAGTTCCTTAAATACTAGGATTTTCACACAATAAATTTGTGAACACTGCAGCTGGAGTACCAACAGGCAGATCGACGACCAAAAGAGGTGGCGGGTACGACGAGCTGGTAGGTGCTATCTTGCTTTGAACAAGGGAGGTTGGTCTTGTTGCCGTCCTCCAGCACTATTTTTTTTTGCACGAGCCATACCTCATAGAGGAGATTCTCAGCCATGCTGATCTCTCTAGGTTGGCTTAGTCCTATCTTTCTGTGTTAATCTTTTACTCTAGGTTTTCCGGCAAGTGTACAGGTATGTCAAAAGTTTATCATCTTTAATTATTCCAACAATCCTAATTATGATATTTCTTTACAGTTTGTATGGATTTGCATGAATTTGTACAGTTTATATGGATTTGTACTGGTGTGCACAGTTTGTACTGACTAATATGAATTTGGCATTATTCCACATCTAATGGATTGGTGAATCCGCAACCCCTGTTGAACAAGTTTTTTGCAATTACTTCCTGATTTCCTGTTTTCTCCTGACTGGTATTCCTCAGCCGGCGGCTACCTGATCCCCTACATGTGTTTTTGATCCCTCCACCAGAGCACACATATTTATACCGTGCCTCCACTAGGACCACCTAATGCTGGATGTACGGAAGGCGAATCAGGTCTAAACCTGATTAAATCTGAAACTTTTAGTCTTAGGACATCAAATTTCTCATATTTTTAGTAATTAAATTTGAACATATTTGTTGACATTTCTGCCACAAGGCAAATTTCAAGGAACTTTAATTAATAAATATTATTAATTTAGTGGAATTTGTTGTTATGCCTTTTATTTAACTAGTTCTCTATCAGTTTAACATAATTGTCTTAATAAGAGTGGATTTCAGTGTTCGAAACTCTTAAGATAACTCAATAAAATTAAACTCTGTGCCGCCCTTAGGTAAGCAGGCGCCCCTGACCAACAACCACTCAGCTTACCAACGGAGAGGTGTCGTTCGCTGTGGCCTTATTTTTTATGGATAAAAAACATAAGAACATAAGATTCATAAAAAAAAACGTTTTTGCACTCGTTAATAAGTTGCAAGTGACCTAAATTTTCACAGGTACCATTTTCAATTGCTATTATACCCCAGTTTTTGAGTCGTTCCTATGACATGACAGATCTCAGATCATTTTTAATTTGGGAAAAGATCTCCAGATGTAACTATTACTGGCAAATTTAAAAATATTCGAAAAGTTAACTCGTATGTGAAATATTTCTACTTGGTGACAACGTTGACCGAATTGGTTAAATTTTTAAGAATTTTTTATTTTCCTCTTTTTGTAACTTCTTTTTTTGGTGACCGTTTCGTCTTTCTGCATGACATCGGAAAATAAAGAAACTGTATTAAGGGAATTCATTAACGTTGTTCATATGAATAAAAAAAATTAAATAAAAATTAATAATACATTCCTATAAAAAATATAAACTACCATTTATACTCTAAGTTCTTAATAAGTTTAGGCGAAAATACACGAAAAATTTTACGTATTAGAACGTACGTCTCTTATACGATATCTCCTATTTTTATTTTCAAATGTTTCTTTTATCTTCAAAGTTTTCAAAGTGTATTATAATATCTGGTTATTAAATGTATTAAAAAATACTTACCTTTTACCTTTCGACAAAGAAAATAATGTTTTGATCAAACAATCGTAGAAAAAACATCAAAACAACTAACACTTCTCTGATCATAGTTTATTATGCTTTTATTATTTTTCAAGTAATGAATAAGTTAACTGAAATGGTAAAAAGTTGTTTGACAAAATCTAAACAACGCCGTCGGCGCGGCCCCTGGACCTCCGTATATCATTGCGACTTTTTCTCTCGTTTGACAAGAGTAGAGACAGCGAAAGCGCAGTGTTTTTTTGCGAATTCGACAAATCAAAATATATAATCACCCAGGCCCCAGACGAAGGGGGCTGCATTTTATTGGCTGGCAGGAATGTCAAACTGGTGAGAGCAGTTTGGTTACGAGGAGTGACGCCCCCGCCATTCCGAGTTGCCACGGGATGTGGCCCATCAAATCCCATCGTCCTCCTCCAGGCTGGAGAACACCAGAGTACAAAGTCTGGAGCTGTTCAATGGGGAGTGATCCAACAAACCCCATTTTTACCCCTGTCAGACTAGGGACCACCAGAGGAATAAGTCTGAGGCCGATGCTTCCAGTGGAAGCGGCCCTAGGTGGTAGATGCATACGCCTACTCGCATCGTCCGGTGAAAGACCATCCCACCAGAACTGGGAAGCGCTAAGTGGTTTTCCCAAATCACGTTCCGCTTCCACGCTGGTGTCCCGGGTTCTACAGTAGGAATATATGGACATGATGGTGCTTCCAGGATCAAAATATTCCGGAAGTAAACTCCCCGGCCATTCGGATCTCCGGGCGCTGGGTGGCCCTGGGAGCCCTTCATTCCGCATTTCACAGATAGCAAAGATACCGAACCAATTTAGGATATATTTCTGCAACATAAGAGGCCTAAATACAAACATAAATTCGGTACACCAACATCTACAAGCAAATAGACCACACATACTAGCCCTTACAGAAACACAAGAATGTTCTACAACAACAACAGTGAACTACCCCTATCCTGGTTACGACTTACATACCCGATTTAGACATAAGTTCGGAATATGCCTTTTTGTACGAAGCGACCTTTCATGTCACCGCGAGGAAACACTTGAACCGAACAACCTTGACGTCATGTGGCTCAAGTTCACCGCCAAGAGATTAACCACAACCAAAAGCTTTGGTAGGCTCTATCGCTCTCCGAGCGATAGAGCCTACCAAAGCTTTTTCTCAACACTAGCTACCACTTTTGACTCAATACAGGTCGATCACCCCAGTTCAGAAATAATCGTTCTGAGAGATTCAATGCCCACAACACAAACTGGCTCAAACATCACAACAAGACCGACAACTAAGGTAGAGAAGCTGAAGCATTTGCCATCAGCTGTGGGCTTACTAAACTTGTACTCATCATCCCGCCCCTGGCAACTCCTGTCAGACAGTCACGACAGACGACAACAGCGCACCAGTTCGTCGTACAACTAGAAACACCTAGAACGTCGCTTTACAAGAACTCCTTTGTCTGGCGCACTGCATCACTGTGGAACTCACTTCCAGGACATCTGTTTCCCACAATTACAACCTACAACTATTCAAGCACCGTGTCAATCAACATTTTCGCACACACACCGCTCGTCGAGCGCCATAGGATCTCCCTTTAGTGTGTCATAAAAAAATAATTTTTATTATATTGTAGCATAAAAAAAAACAAATTGTCTGCAATGTGAATATTATGAATAATATGAAGGGTTTTAAATTTTAAGCTTGGTTTCTGTGGAATGTCTTAAGAACGAAATTTAGTTTTGCATACTTTTATATTAAAAATCCAATACGTATTTTACTGTCTCTACAGGCGGCCTGCGGCCGCCCTTTATTTTCGCCGCCTTTGTGCCTGTACAACCTGCACACCCCTAAGAACGGCCCTGAAATTCGATACGTTTTAGCCAGTTTTGGTGCTTTTGGTTAGTTTTGGTTAGGCGTTCAATAAACTTTCGGGTAGTTTCAGTTAGTTCCAATTTATTATAGTCATTAGAACCGATTCCGATACGTTATAATCAATTTAAGTTTAAATAAACAAGCTAACACGATCTTTCACGCGTACGACGTCGTGTGTGGCAAATGTAGCATACACTTTTTCACGATTTGAGGTCCTATTTAGGAAAACAGAAACATTTTCAATGTTAAAACAAAACGATAACCTAAATCCGCAAGCGCGACTATGCAGCAGATCTCGACAAGGTTCATGCTCGTTTACTGTTGCAACGTTGCGACCTCCGCCTGACGGTCGTAAAATATCAGTATAGTTCGCCCAGCCGTTGTTGACCCTCGAAACGCATGTAATTGCATGCGTTTCGAGGGTCAACAACCGCTGGGCGAACTATACATTGACGTCCGTCGATCGCGAACCTCTGTTAAAATACAGCTGCTTCAAATGCTCCGCGTAAGCTCCTGCATAGGGGCCACAATGAATTTGGCAGCGGTGCACGTTTTGTGTCGGAACGCTGTGTCCGCATTTAGAACAAGCCGCATTTTGCGAGCATTTCATATCAGATTTATTGTTAAATATTAAATATTACTTTAAGCCGCTCATGTTGGGCTGTTTTCGAACTAGTGACTGACGTCACTGACTATTATTTCCGTCTTATACTATAATTATGTTTTAGGAGCATCTGTAATTGTGGAGAACAAGGAATTTATATTGTCAAAATCAGCAGCCCGCACAGCAGCTTTTCTGGATTTTCTTGACCAGCTCTTTGACAGCCTTAACGGTAGGTAGTGCTTTTAGAAGCAATCCAGACAAAGTGTTAAGAGTTTCCATTACAAATGGATCTCCTCTAAAGAAGAGTTTTGGAACTGTACAAAGATTAGTAACACAGGTTTGTAATTAATTAGGTACAATAATATTAATTTATTAGTTACAAAAATAAATTAAAAAAAGAATAGCTGAAAGTGAAGCTATTTCAAATGAGATATTTTTTTTACAGAAGCCGCCAGAGGAAGGCGAATGAATAGAGGAAGCATTGAATCCTGTTCCAGGAAATGTACCTCTTCCTTACAGTCGATTGAAACCCATGCGCTAAACTACATAGCAGGATATTTAGTTTAAAAAAATAGGTAAACGGCCATGTGACTGTAAGAAACTTTTTTAAAAAGTAACTTTAGCTCTAAGGACAATTAGAGTGAACTATTTCTCAAAGCTAAATAATACATAAAAGGTAGGCAACATTCATAGTACCTACCTATGTTAATTCTAAATTTTTATATAAACCGAAGTCTGCATTAGGCATAATTAAGTTCATTCTTAATACATTTAAAAAAATGTTGATTATACAATAGGTTGGTCCGAAAAATGCTTTTATTTTTTTTTGAAAACGCTCTACTGTGAAAAACTTGCCCCTAGAGTAGATATGTAAAAAGCAAACAAACAAACATTTTTAAACGTAACCCCTAGGTAGCGCATTGCACTTGAAATTTCGATTTTTTTCGAAATCACGATATACTACAGGATTTTTTTAGAATTTAACAAAATATTATAATGAACTGCTATAGTAAAAAAATTTATTTTCAGAGCTTGAAAATCACTCAGAAATATTAAAACAGTTATAAATATTTCATTTCAGGTAGCGCAAAGCACAAAAATATCCTTAATTTTTCACATTTAATATCAATAAATCGATTAATGCATATTATAATAATATATAACATAATTAATATATAAGCTTTAACATATAACATTAATAGCATATAAACGTATCTACAAATCACTTTAATCTAATTTGAAAAACTTTAAAAAACATATTTCGTTAAAAAACAAAAAACAAAGTTGCACTGCGGCACTGAAATAATAAAATAATGTTTAGGTAATAGGTATCCTATCTAGTTTTCAAGACCCTCAAACTTTTAGTTAAACAATAAACATAGTTCTTTATTTGTCTTTATTCGTCATATTGAAATCACCTTTACTAGAAAAAACTGGCATCACAGCTCTAGATAATAGATTACTTCTAATAAAACCATCTCTGTTCTCCCAGTCGACTACTTTTTGGGATACCTCGGTGACCAGTTTTACGCACCGCTCTACCGCTGGGGTGTGACAGGGGAATTTGTCAAAGTTCCATTCATTGGCTGTTCCACCCGATGTGATTTTTGCCCAAATCTCATCGTTAGATACTCTTCCCAGCAAATGTGGTGGTGAAAGATTAGTGGTGCTCCAATCAATCATTTCCGTATATTCGCTTGCTTGAAAGTTTATTTTCGGAGATTGGTATCTTCTAATTGACTTTATTTTTGACGCTGAGTGTCTAGCTTTCATAATTATTCTATAATCTAACTCTCTGATATGGTCTCTTTCATCTACAATAATACTGAGAAGCAAGTTCTCCGGATGAGCGAAGAAGGCGTTTCGTTCGATTACGGGATTAATAACTTCAACTAAGTTATCAGGTAAAAAACTAGTGGACTTTATGACCTCGAAAACATGCTTTGGGCCATCGGTAAAAAACTTACTTTCTTTAATGCTAAACCATACAGGCATGTATGATTTAAGTATAAAAGTCACCAAAATATTACGTTCATTTGAACGAAACGCCTTCTTCGCTCATCCGGAGAACTCGCTTCTCAGTATGATTGTAGATGAAAGGGACCATATCAGAGAGTTAGGTTATAGAATAATTATGAAAGCTAGACACTCAGCTTCAAAAATAAAGTCAATTAGAAGATACCAATCTCCGAAAATAAAGTTTCAAGCAAGCGAATATACGGAAATGATTGATTGGAGCACCATTACTCTTTCACCACCACATTTGCTGCGAAGAGTGTCTAACGAAGAGATTTGGGCAAAAATCACATCAGGTGGACCAGTCAATGAATGGAACTTTGACAAATTCCCCTGTCACACCCACGCGGTAGAGCGGTACGTAAAACTGGTCACCGAGGTATCCCAAAAAGTAGTCGGCTGGGAGAACAGAGATGGTTTTATTTGAAGTACTCTATTATTTACAGCTGCCAGTTTGCCAGTTTTTTTCTAGTAAAGGTGAATTCAATATGCCTAAAGCCAAATAAAGATCTATGTTTATTGTTTAACTAAAAGTTTTAAGGTCTTGAAAACTAGATAGGATACCTATTACCTAAACATTAATTTATTATTTCGGTGCCGCAGTGCAATTATGTTTTTTGTTTTTTAGCGAAATATGTTTTTTAAAGTTTTTAAAATTAGATTACAATGATTTGTAGATACGTTTGTATGTTATTAATGTTATATGTTATAGTTTATATATTAATTTTATTATATATTATAATGTGCATTAATCGATTTATTGATATTAAATGCGACAAATTAAGGATATTTTTGTGCTTTGCGCTACCTGAAATGAAATATTTATAGCTGTTTTAATATTTCTGAGTGTTTTTCAACCTTTGAAAATATTTTTATTACCATAGCAGTTCAATATAATGTTTTGTTAAATTCTAAAAAAGTCCTGTAATATATCGTGATTTCCGAAAAAAATCGAAATTTCAAGTGCAATGCGCTACCTAGGGGTTACGTTTAAAAATATTTGTTTGTTTGTTTGCTTTTTACTTATCTACTCTAGGGGCAAGTTTTTCACTGTATAGCGTTTTCAAAAAAAATAAATAAAACCATTTTTCGGCCCACCCTATTATGCAACAAATACTTAACTAAGAGAATTTCTTTTCCACCTTGTTTTCACGAGCAGTAAATAAAAACAGATATTTTTTAATATTTCATAAAATTGTATAATTACACCACATAAGTGAATAGAGTAGTAAAGGGATTAGATTTGAGGCCAGTACCAAATAATGCCCCAATTTTTTTTCTTTTTGCAAAAGAAATGTTTAGAATATCAAAACATAAAAAAGAGTTAAATTAGAGATATGAGGTTAATTATTTTACTTCTTAACCGTATATTATTGTTATGTACCTGCCCAAATAAATGTCTCTAAAATGTTAGTCAATTGTCATCTAAAAAACTATGCTAGTCAATTTACCTCTAAACTAATCCAAAATATGAATTTACCTTCTCTCAAATAATAATTATTGAATTGCGTGACATAGTCAAATATTAAAAATAAGAATCGTAGGCATTATTATGGAATTAGTTAAACACATTGTAAATATCCATAGACATATAACTAATATATGCCTATGTAAATATCATTGTTTATCCTTAAGTAAAACTTTTAAATTTTTGTTTACAAGATTCAGTTTTTCCCAATGCACTAAATATTTCTAGAGCAGTACCTATTTATAAAAAGGGCTCACAAAGAACCTAACAAATTACCGGCCAATATCAATTGTTCCTTTTTTTTCAAAAATATTTAAGAGAACATTAAAATCTAGAGTTACCAACTGTTTCGAATCACATAATCTTTTTAGTAGTAAACAGTTTGGTTTCAGAAATGCAAAATCAACGACAATGGCTGTTAACTAGTTAATTGAACTGGTTAATGAGGATCTTAAGAGGGAAGAATATACAGCTGCCACATTCTGTGATCTGAGCCAGATGTTCTATTGTGTGTCTTTCGCCACTCTTGCAATGAAGTTAAAACTTTATAATTTTTCACTTTGATAAAACTGATAAAAGCTTATCTTATGGCTAGATTCTCAAGTAGTTGATATAAATGGCCTTCAATCTGGATTCTATGAATACAGTATGGTGTCCTTCAAGGATCAGTGCTGGGAAAGCTGCTCTTTCTGATCTATATTAATGACCTAGAGTGCAGTGATCCCAGTGCTGATTTTATTATTTTTACAGATGATTCAACTCAACTCTTGTTAAAAGAAATTTAGTTGTGGATAACTTACAAGTAGCGGTAACGGAAACACAGTCGAATGTTGCAAATTGGTTTACGCAAATCAATTAACTATGAATGTATCAAAACTCTGCATCTCGACTCGAAATATAAATTTGCATTGTCCTAATGAGCCAGTAACGTTTTTGGGTCTGAAATTAGATTCAAAGTTTTTATAGAGTGCCCACATAGAGTGTATATGTGCTACTGTAGTGTTTGCGCTTTCAAGTTTAACTATAAATGTTTCTCCAGGGGTCGCTCGATCAGTGTATTTTGCGTGTGTCCATTCTAGAATATATTATGGTATCTTAATCTGGGGGCATGCCACTGAAGGAAACCGTGTTTTTTCCCTTCAAAGAATGGCCATAAGAATCCTTCAAAATCTGCACTATACATCTGATTGTAGAATGTGTTTTTTCATACTAAATATCTTAACAGTTTCTATGCCTATATATTTTTTGCTGTTTATTGCATGTAAAAGCAAATCTTGGAGATTATGAAACTTTTTAAAATGTTCATTCCCATCTAACTAGGAATAATAACAATATTTATACTGATTTTCATCGAATAAATCATATGCAAACAGGGATATATTTCTATCGATCCCTATTTTATAATAAATTGTCCTTCCACATAAGGTCCTTACCTATTAAAACCTTCTAAATAAGAATCACAGAGTATTTTATTTCACGACGTTTCTATAGCATTCAAGAATAATTATACAACAATTTTAGTGATATTATGTAATTACTATTTCTGTAAATTTTTTGACTTTTGTAAAACTTCTGTTATGGCACTAATAAATATTTTGTATTTGTATTTGTAATACATAAATGGAATTATTTTATAGAAAAGTGTTTCTTTTATTCCATGTTGTGGTGTTTCCCTTTATTGTTAACAAAAATGGTTTACATTTTTTTATTTAGCTCTGGAATAATTTGTAATTTGAAACCTATTTTTGTGCTTCATCATTCTTGGTGGTCCTTTTTAACTGTTTTCTTTAACCTACACTAGCAACAAATAGAATTTGATATAAAGTTTTTGCTTTCAATCGCAGTGTTTACTAGTATTTTAGCTAAACCTTATTTAAATATGAAAATAGATATATTAAAGTTAATATACCTACATAGGTATATTTGATATGAGTATATGAAATCTACTTATTTAACAACTCTTGGTTTCTTGTAAATGTTTATCGATAGTTTAAGAATTGTGAAGTGGGTACAGAGTCGTTTTTTCTATTTTGCACCTTCCCTGAAGGCTTTATTTCAGAAGCTAGAAAGTTTAAATACAAAAGTTATAGTTATTTGTGTACTTAGAGCGCAAAGTAACGGATTGCCGCTTGAGAAAGAATGTCACTGTAATCTTTCGAAAACGGCAATCTTACTTTGCGCTCGAAAAACACACAGAACTTTTTCTACAGCCGCATTTTTTAAAATTAAATCCATATTTTTCTCTATACTTATTCTGAAATTTGCAAATGACTGTCAGTTTTGACATATTATATTCGGGCTTCGGGCATATTTAGAACAGGAGTGCAAGCAACAAACTGTAACAAACACACGACTGTCATATATTTATCTTCGGTTTCCATGACCATTCGACGGAAAAAGAGAGATTTTTCTTTTCCACGTTCGCGCTAGAGCGCAAAATAAGGATCCACGGCATTCGTCGATTTTGCGATTTAATTTCAATTTAGTAATTAGTTATTTTGCACGCGGCTGTAGAAAAAAAGTTTTTTCTTATTATCTCTCAGATGTATCAGAAAAAATAAACGCGCATCCGCATCGCAAAGTCAAAGCAGGTAAAAATTTAGATGTTTTTCTCCAATTTGTGGTGCGCATTTCTTTTTTTATACATTTGATAGTACGGTAAAAACTTTAACTTTTGTATTGAAACTTTTTTGTAGCTCCTAAACATTTAATAAAACACTTTTTTTGAAAAGCCCGCATTTTTCGTTGTCCCCCCTAGGAGGGCGACATCTAGTAATAAAGAGATCGTTTGTATTGTTCATAACATCATGGAAGTCGTATATTACAGATATCTTTGGCTACTTGATCACAAGGCAACAGATGGCGCCAACGACGCTCAATTTTGTGCCTACAAGTATAAGTACAGGATAGTCCATTCTATTCTCCATTAATATTTATCTATGGTTTTTAGTTTTGCTTGAGACTGTAGGCATCGTGAATTGTCGGTCCGGTCAATAGCAAATAACTCAGGCGTTTTATTCGAAATGTTGTTATTTTCTTATATAACTTTTATTTTTGTACTATTTAATGTAAACTCAATGTTCTTGGTAGAATATAGAGTATAGAGTACGTTTATTCAAACAAACTTGGGTTTAAGTTAGCGACTTGCATAACCCGAAGAATCAAGGGAGGTTTTATACTCCATAAAATAAAGGTCAAAAAATCCAGACAACATTCAACACAAGTAGCTCAAACCGAGGAACCGTTAAACCTTTAGCTGAAGAAACCTTGGATTTGACGCAAATAATATTTACATTTATCTCATTTCTTTTCCGAGATATAGTACGAGCATATAGCACCGTACCATATCCATCTAAACTGGCATCCGCAAACGCAAAAATAATTACCGGTTGCTGACTAATGATTCCTATATGCCGTGGAACTCTAAAATTTCCTAATTCCCCCCACTCCGCCCGTAAGTCAGCCAAAGTCTGAATAATATTTTTTGGAGGGGTTTCGCCCCAATTTAATTTTAGTAGCCATAACTTTTTTACGATTACCTTTAAATATAAAATGAATGGCGCTAACAAACCGATGGGGTCGTAACATTGTGCTATGGCCGATAGCATGGTTCGTTTTGGCACATTTTTCTCCGGGAATTTTTACTCGAAAACAAAAAATCACTCTGGGAATTCCATTTAATACCTAAAATTTTCGTGTCCATTTTAAATAGCACCGTTTCGGAAAGTCGATTTTCTAGAGGTATATTTTGCATCAAGAGGTTTGAATTTGACGACCATTTGACCAGGTCAAAACCGCCCGCTTTAAATAAGCTTACAGTCTCATAGTATAGCCGCGTAGCTTCCTTTTCCGAGTCTATGCTGCTGCAAAAATCATCCATATAAAGCTCACGTGATATGCTCTTTGCTGCTAAGGGGAAATTCTCATTTTCATCCTTAGCCAACTGCTGAACCGTTTTTAAAGCTGAATACGGTGACGCCTTTAATCCGAACGCGACTACCCGTAACTCGTATGTTTCAATACTTTGCTCTGGACTGAACCGCCATAAAATGCGCTGAAAACGCCAATGGTCTGGTGTGACGTTAATCTGTCTATACATTTGCCGCAGATCTGAAATAATGGCTACTCTAAATAACCGAAAGTTTAACAATAAAGTACAGATATCCGTTTGCAATTTTGGACCGCTGGTATAAAATATCGTTTAAAGAAACGTCATTATCGGAGGGTGCACTGGCATCTACAACCACCCTCACCAGCGGCGGCGTACTCGTGCTGCTCAATTTAATTACTGGATGATGTGCAATGTAATAGGAGGTATTGTCTTTTTTGTCCGACTGTACTAAACCCATGTGACCTTGTTCAATAAAATCTTGCATTGCTTTATTATATTCTAAACGTAAATTTGGGTCTTTAGCCAATCTTTTCTCTAATGACAACAATTTAATGTGCGCACCACCCCGCGAATCACCTACATTTTCCGGTGAAAGTTTAAAAGGTAAACTTACAGTATAACGGCCATTTTTTCTCTTTTATAGGTACTCGGAAAAATTTGTTCGCATTCAGCTTCTTCAGGTAAAACCAGCGCCCTGTTTGGTACTTGTTCAACTTCCCATAACTTCTAACTTCATAAGAAGTTGTTCAATTGATGGTTCTTCCCGAAGCGTAAAAAATACCGATGGAATTGATATTTGCAAGACATGAATTTTCCCCATGACAACATAACCGAAAGAAGTTTGAACAGGAATCGGAGAACCCGATCTCCTCGTGATTCGATTTTTTCCCAAAATGTCGGCAAATAATTCAACGCCAATAATACCGTGCACTTCCCCGGGATGATTGAAGTTATCGTCCGCTAACAAGATATTTGTTAAATCTGGCAATATGCCTCTATCCACCGGAACCTTTGGTAGCCGATCCGTTATTTTGTCCACCACAAGGGCATCAATCATATAAGTAACTTTTGAGTTGTAGCGTGAAGCTATCCGAAGCGCCGCCATGCCTCGTACCGTCTGACTGCTACAGCCTAAGCCCTGCACTGAAGAATAATATTTAGAAATTTATAAACTTGGTTTTTTACAACAATCGAGCGTCAACAAATTGACTTCCTTACCTGAATCTAAAATAAACCTAGCCGTGCTATTAGGGATTACGCTGGCTGTTTACTACTGAAACCATAGTATAAACAAACTAGTAAGTTCACTCAGCGGTAAATCTTTTGATGTAATTCAGCCACATTCTTTTATATCACGTGATAACTGGAGATGAGCGACGCGCTGCGTAAGTGTCCGATAGATTCGCGTGGCTTAAGTCAGGCAGGCGTTTACCAGAGATGTATTCAGGAGATTGTATGGACTTGTACCGAAAGACCTACTGACTGCCGGCCGGCCGGGTGAAAAATCAAGTGAAACTGAGCTAAGTTGTAAAAATATTTTCATAGGAGGAAATTGAAAAAATAATTGTTATACAGGGTGTCATTTTTAGGTGATACCACTGTTGCTATCTCAGAATCTAACATGAATTTAACACTGCAAATCGATCTTGAAAAGGCATCAATAATGGCAACTTTTTTCTAGTTTAATCAACTTTGTAGCTTCCGCTAGCGTTTCAAAGATAGCAATAATAGTGGAATTACCTAAATATTATTAAAAATACATAATAATATAATACTTCGGAACCTCATTTTTACTACACTTCTTTGGTTTCACGAGAATGATTTTTCAAGGCCACGACACGACATGGTTTATGTTTTCGTCTCCCGTTACGGAATTTTCGTATCGTTGATACGACTAACCCAAATTAACCAAATCTATCAAAATTGATTATAACATATCGGAACCCGTTCAAATGACTAAGATAAGTTGAAACTAACCGAAACTTGATTCGACGATTAACCAAAACTAACCAAATCTATTAAAATTGATTATAACGCATCGTAACCGGTTCAAATGACTAAAATCAGTTGATACTAACTAAAACTAACCGAAACTTGATTGGACGACTAACCCAAATGTATGTAAAATGTATTATAACATATCGGAACCGATTCAAATGATTAAAATAAGTTGAGACTAAGTGAAACTAATCGAAAGTTGAATCGACGACTAACCCAAACAAACCAAATCTAATAAAATTGATTATAACGTATCGGAACCGCTTCAAATGACTATAATAAGTTGAGAATAAGTGAAACTAACCAAAAGTTGAATCGACGACTAACACAAACTAACCAAATCTATTGAAATTGATTATAACGTATCGAAACCGCTTTAAATGGCTAAAATAAGTTGAGAATAAGTGAAACTAACCGAAAGTTGAATCGACGA
>MU182630.1:63352-87979 GCA_016904865.1 Pissodes strobi | reverse complement strand
AAAAGGGCTAAAACGTATCGTAACAGATTAAAAATATTACAGTAAGTCGAAACTAACCCAAAGTAATCGAATTTTGGCGACTAACCAAAAACATTAAAATTGGTTATAAAGTATCGGAACCGGTTCAAATGAATAATATAAATTGAAACTAACTGTAATTAACAGAAAGTTGATTGCACGACTAATCAAAACTAGCCAAAGTAACCAAAAGCACTAAGGGCTTAAACCTATCGGAACAGATGAAAAAAATTAGTTGAAACTAACCCAAATTAACCTAATTTTGGCGACTGACATAATGTAACCAAAACATTTAAATTGGTTATAATGTATCGGAACCGCTTCAAATGAGTAAAATAAATTGGAGCTAACTGAAAGTAACCGAAAGCTGATTGAATGACTAGCCAAAAGTAACTAAAGGCACCGAAACCGGCTAAAACGTATCGTAATAGATTAAAAATATTGGAGTAAGGTAAAATTAACCCAAATTAACCGAATTTTGGCGACCAACCTAAACTAACCAAAAACAGTAAAATTGGTAATAACGTATTGGAACCGGTTCAAATGACTATAATAAATTGAAACTAACTGAAATTAACCGAAAGTTGATTGAACGACTAAAAAAAACTAACCAAAAGTAACCAAAAAAGCGAAAATATAAATCAAAACAGATTTAAAATATTAAAGTAAGTTGAAACTCACTTAAATTAGCCGAATTTCGGCGACTAACTAAAATTAACCAAAAACATTAAAATTAATTATACTCGTAACGTAGGTATTGGAACCGGTTCAAATTCTAAAATAAATAAAAACCAATTAAAACTAACAGAAAGCTGATTGAATGACTACCCCAAACTAATCAAAAGTAACCAAAAGCATTAAAACCTATCGGAATAGGTTACAAAAATTAAAGTTAGTTAAAACTAACAAAAACGAGCAGAACTTTGGCGACTAACCAAAAGTAACGAAAAACACTAAATTTGATTATAACGTATCGGAATCGGTTCAAATGACTAAAATAAATTGGATCTAACTGAGACTAACCGAAAATTAATTAAACGGCTACCAAGACTAACTAAAATAAATATTCAGAAGCAACTGACTGGACCATAAAGACATTCAAACAAATTCTCTAAGTAATAAACAAACCAAGTTAGCCCACCCAACTGTCATTATGGCTTATAAGCGTTGCTGGCCAGAGGCGAATGAAGAGCCATTGTGATCGTTTGCGCTAGAACAGGTTGAACAAATGAAGGCTGTATGCTCTGTACAACTTGACGTCACATTACACCCAAAGTACGTCTCGCATATCAATGTTAGGGTCCAATTTGTATTCAATAAATTGTTAAAATTATTAGTTTACTTATCAACTCCAAAAATTGACAGCCCTTTACAAAGATGCAACCGGGGGAGCGGGAGACATTGAAAATGCCGAAGCAGAATGCAACGCTTGTTAAATTTGAGATCTGAGAAAATTCATAATTGTGTTGAAAGTTAATAGTTGATATAAGTTTGGGTTAGTTTGGGTTAGATTAGATAAGTGTGGTTGTAAAAAGCAAAATAACATTTGCATTTGATTCGTCTCTCATTCCCCAATCTAACGGTATGCAGCTAAATTAGTTTTTACAAAAAGAAATGAATTCGATCCTTCTCTTAATCCCCGATCTAGCGCGGTTAGTTTCACTTAGTATCAACTTATTTAAGTTATTTGAACCGGTTCCGATACGTTATAATCAATGGTAATGGATTGGGTGAGTTTTGGTTAGTCGTTCAATCAACTTTCGGTTAATTTAACTTATTTCATTCATTTGAGCCGGTTCCGAAACGTTATAATCAATTTTTCATAAACCGTTCCGTGACGTTCAGGAAAAATTTCCGTGTCGTGACGCGACCTTGAAAAATCACTCGCATGAAACCATAGAGGTATTCATTTGAACCGGCTCCGACACGTTATAATAAAATTTAATGCTTTTGATTACTTTTGGTTAGCCGCGAAAATTCGGTTTGTTTTGGTTAGTTTTAACTTACTTTAATTTGTGTAACCTATTTTAGCACGTTTTGGTGCTTTTGGTTACTTTTAGTTAGTTTTGTTTGGTCACTCAATCAACTGTCGGTTAGTTTCAGATAGTTTTAATTTATTTTAGTTATTTGAACCCGTTCCGATACGTTTAACCAATTTTAATGTTTTTGGTTAGTCGCTAATATTCAGTTAATTTGGTTTATTTCTAACTTACTTTAATATTTTTAATCTGTTCCGATACGTTTTAGCACTTTTTGGTGCTTTTTGTTACTTTTGGTTAATTTTGGTTAGTCGTTCAATCAACTTTCGGTTAATTTCAATTATCTTATTTTAGTCATTTGAACCGGTGCCGATGCCGGTACGTTATAACCAATTTTTACGTTTTTGGTTCATTTTGGTTAGTCGCCAAAATTCGGTTAATTTGGGTTAGTTTTAACTTACTTTAATATTTTAAACTATTCCGATACGCTCTTTTTAGTGCTTTTGGCTAGTTTTGGTTAGTCGCTCAATAAACTTTCAGTTAATTTCAGTTAGTTTTAATTTATTTTAGTCACATGAACCGACTCCGATACGTTACAATCAAATTTAATGTTTTCGGTTAGTTTTGGTTAGTCGCCAAAATTCGGTTCAATTAAGTTAATTTTAACTTACCTTAAGCCCTTTTTGGTGCTTTTGGTTAGTTGTTCAATCAACTTTCGGTTAGTTTCAGTTAGTTCCAATTTATTTTAGTAATTTGAACCGGATCCGATACGTTATATAACCAATTTTAATGTATTTGGTTAGTTTTGGTTAGCTGCAAAAGTTCGGTTAATTTGAGTTAGTTTTAACTTACTTTAATTTTTTTAATCTGTTTTGATACATATTAGTTCTTTTTGGTGCTCTTGATTACTTTTGGTTAGTTTGGGATAGTTTGGGTTAGTAGTTCATCACGCATATGACATCATGTGTGACAAATGTAGCATGCACTTTTTCGCAATTTGATGTCCCATAACAGGAAAACAGAAACATTTTCAATGTTAAAAGTACTACGGCAGATGTAGCGCGATGAGAGAAACTCTCACAAATGCAGCCAATCACTTGAGAAATGCACCCGGTTAATTGGCCATGTTAAAGAGAACGCCAAATAAGCCAGCTAGAGTGGAGGACAGCTCCGTTCGCAAAGCAATCTCCGAAAACTGACGATTTCGCAGAAAATGTGAGAGAAATACTCGTAGCGCGAGTAATGAAGTGTTAAGACCTTTAAGAAGCTATAAATTTAGTTTACTAGCTTAATATGTCCATTTTTATATTTAAATTCCCACAATATTTGTCAGGTACTTTGAACCTTCTGCTTTATACATGTTTTAATAGATAAATCAAGTTACAAACTGTCAAATAAATTATTTTAATTGTTATTACCTTTATTTATAATGTTTTTAATTTAGTATACGTTACTATTTTGTATAACTTTATTACATAGTTTTATTCATTTGAATCAAGTATTAAAAATCGCTCTTTGAAATATCGTGTATCAAATAATAACCGAGGAAACAATTTTGCATCAGCTAATACTTTTTGAATCTCCCCTCACAGACTGCTCGCTGTTGCAGGTAGAGTAAAATAGTTATTTGTGTATTTAGAGCGCAAAGTAACGTATTGCCGCTTGAGAAAGAATATCGAAAATGGCACAGAACTTTTTCTACAGCCGCATTTTTTAAAACTAAATCCACATTTTTCTCTATACTTATTCTGAAATTTGCAAATGACTGTCAGTTTTTACATATCAGGTTTGTTCTAGCATGAGATCTCGGACGGTTTGAAGCCTCCGGAGTTTGCGCATAGCAATAAAAGCGACGCTTATATCGCAATGCGCCAACTCCAGATGGCTTCAAACCGTCCGAAATGTCCTGCTAGAACAAACCTATCATATTCGGGCTTCGGGCATATTTACAACAGGAGTGCCAGCAACAACTGTAATAAACGCACGACTGTCATTTATTTATCTTCCGTTTCCATGACCATTCATAGCACACTCGACGGAAAAAGTGAGATTTTTCTTTTCCATGTTCGCGCTAGAGCGCAAAATAAGGATCCACGGCATTCGTCGATTTTGCGATTTCATTTGAATTTAGTAATTAGTTATTTTGCGCGCGGCTGTAGAAAAAAATGTTTTTGACGTTTTATTATTCGTAAAACCACCGCTCGGAGAAAGTTTGTTATGATGCAATATTTTTGACTGCTTTTTTACGAAATTAATTAAATTGGAATAAGTTGGGATGTCCGTATTTCCTTGGCTAACCTCAAAAGCCCGTACTGTATCATGGTTCAACTTGGTTAAAGCGTGGTACAACAAAATCAGGCAAATTTATTTTTTTGAGAGCTGAAACCGCCACATCAAAGCGTTCTAAAAATACATTTAAATTTTTTTCCGATTCCGTGTGCACGGTTCTAAAATCCAAAATTTATTGCAAATAACTATTTGCTAAATAACGCTTACTTTCATATTTATCCACAAGAGCCTTTCAGATTATATCATAATTATCCGCCGTAAGAGAAAGGCCTGCGCAATCGCCTAAAGTTGGGCCGCGGAAATGTCCGACTAAAAAATGGATTTTATCGAGATCTGTCAAGACCGTGTTATTATATAAAGAATGGAAAGTTTCTCATTGGCGTATTTGGCCAGAAAACTCCGGTAATTCAATTTTCTGTAACTGTGGCCGATTATCTGTCACCGTTACTATTCGTGTTGTAGGTTGTGTTGGTGGTATAGATGAACCTTGGTCTGCTTTTTCCAAATTTAAATTTTTCGCCGCTAAATGAATATGACCACAAAGGCCGTTTATGGTACAGATTACCTTATAATCGGGTGAAAAATCTTCCTTTATTTCAAATCCAACTGCATTAATTTCATCCAATACTTTCATTATTTCGTGTTTTGTGCTATCCAATCTAAGGTACAGGGCCCTAAATTTCTTTTTGTTTGAATCCCCGCTTATATCTTTAGATACATCATACAATGATTGTAAAATGGACAAAAGAGACTACTTTTTTGCCGTAAGCATTTTAAGTTGCCTATCCGGCGTAGTCACGGTAGAAATAAGTATACGATAGGTTCACTGGAGACAAATTTCCAATTTTGCCGACAGCGTTTGTTGACGGGGCGAATCCGGATAAATATGGTTCGTGGCCACTGGTGGCCACCGAGGCCCCGCTACGAGGGACAGACTGCGCAAACGCCCTAAGATTGTGTACTTATAATATACGCGTTGTCTTATAATAACCGAGGAAAGCGCATCAGCGTTTGACGCAAAAACATCAAACGATTTTTGCTGAGTGGGTCTACTCGATTTTATTTGTACTCTGCCGTAGTCATGTTAATTGCAATTTATACCGTTTTACAAAAACTTATCCAAACAGTATCAATATTACGTTGGGGTTTGGAACCTTCGGCAACATGCACTAAAACAGAGTTTTATCCACAATACTGAAACAGAATATTTGCACTCGACGCGCGTTTCGCTAACCATGTTAGCATCATCAGGAGATGGTTAAAACTAAAATAAAATCTACCTACTTTATACTACTGTTTGCTTAATCAAGCGGAACTAAAAAGAACCAATCCTGGAATCTCACTAGTTACGCTTGATCAACCAATACAGTGGACTATACGGAATAGGCCCTCTATCTCTATTTAAACTATTCTTACATTTAATAATTTCCATTGTTTCATATGCGTCTAATAATCTCCTATCAGTTATATTATGAATTAATTTTAAACTTTTAATTGCTATTCTATGATTATTATCAAAAGCATGCTCGGCAACACTTGATTTTTCTGTTCTACCATACTTTAAATGAGCTATATGTTCTTTGAATCTCGTTTGTATAGATCTTCTAGTTTGCCCAACATCTTTTTGGTTACAATCCATACACCCAATTTCATATATTCCACTTCTTTCTAATATTTCAATTTTGTCCTTTGGACCACCTAATAATTTCTTAATATTAAACTGAGTCTGGTATACTAATTTTAAACCTACTTCCTTAAAAACTTTTTGGAATCCTCTAGTATCGAAACATATTTTGTATTTTCATCCTGATTAACGAAAGAAGTGGAATCACGAATGGTCTTTCTAAAAAAATGCCTATTAATTAGTTTATTTATTAAGTTAGTATTAAAACCATTAACTTTCGTTATATTCCTAATTGTTTCCTTTTCATTATTAAATCTTTCTCGGCTAAGAGGAAAGTTAACCAAACGGTGTACTAAAAAATGAAAGCTGGCCATTTTATGTTGGTCTCAGTGGAAGGAGTCATTAGGAATATATCGGTTAGTGGCAGTATTTTGTCTGTAAATATCAAATTCTAGTGTGTTATTATCGTTCCTAATCACTAAAGTATCAAAAAATGGTAGCTGGTCATTGTTCTCGACTTCATAAGTAAATTTAATGGTGGGGAAACGGTTGTTTAGTTTTGTTACTAAATCTACAACATTAGCGGTTTTTGTGTCAAAAATCGCAAAAATGTCATCCACGTACCTGTACCATACCCTTGGAAAATATTCGAACTCCTCACTGAGTTCATTTTCAAATTTACTCAACTTAGGTTAGCTAAGAACCGCGATAAACAGTTGCCCATTGCCGTGCCTTCAAGTTGTTGGTAATAGTTATTTTTGTATTGAAAATAATTTTGATCCATGCAAAGTTTGGTTAAAGTTAAATATTCTTGTTTGATTCCGTTATCAAAACTATTCATCTCAAGTAATTCACCAATGTATTGCAAGGTCTGTGGGATTGGTACACTAGGGAACAATGAGCTAACATCAAACGAGATTAAAATTTCACCTTCATTAAGAATCGTATCTTTAATTTTGTTTATGACTTCTAAGGAATTTAGTACTCCTGAATCTGTTGTTTTATAGGTAGGTTTTCAAACTGGTTTGCTAGCCACTTGGATATATTATCAGTTGGTGATCCTATTGTTGAGACTATGGGACGCATTGTCTTCCCAGGTTTATCAATCTTGGGAAGACAATATATTTTCGGCATAGTAGGATTACTTACAGATAATTTGTGTCTAATTTGATCAGAAATAAGGTTGCTACATTTCTTTAAAGTGTTTTTAACTTGTGTTACCATCTTAGATAATGGATTCCTTGAGATTCTGTTATAGGGCCCGGATTCGGTTAAATTATCAACCCGTTGAAAATATTCGCTTTTGTCTAATATAACAATCTTATTACCTTTGTCTGCTTTTAGATAGAAAACATCTTTCTCCTTCAATCTCTTGATTAAACTTTTTCCTTTTCCAGTACGAGAGTTGACATTATTATTAATTACATTTTTTGAGATCTGATTTCTGCATGCTTCTCTAACAAATCCTTTAGTAGAGTCAGGAATATGTTGAATAGAGCTTTCTATATTACCTACAATATCAAGTAAGTTATCCTTTGGTGGAGGCAATGCAAAATTCAGACCCTTGTTTAAAAGATCCAATTCAGCTTTATCAAAAGATTGAGAAGATAGGTTTTCTACAATGTTTACGACATCCTGAGAACTATCAGACTTAGGTTTCATTTTCCTGAGTTTCTTAAGTTTTTTATTGACGGATGACATTTTCTTGATGTATTTTGTATCAATTACTAAAAACATTTTTCTCTGGAGCTCGTACCATTCTTCATGTTCAATATTTGTTAATCTAAAGGTTAGTTTTTTATAAAGTCTGTATGCTTCTAATTCAAACATACTTCGTTTACTGTACAAATTTTTTATTTCTAAATCCAACCACTTTTGTCTGGCGAAAGAATGTACTTTTTCTGTAACAGAAGAAGATTTAGGTAAAACAATTTTAATAAAATTTGGGAAAACATTAAATTTTTTACAAGACTTTAGAAACCAAATATCTGCACTCACTAGCCTAATTTAGTAGAAAATTTACTTATGAAGACGAGAACAATGGCCAGCTACCATTTTTTGGATACTTTAGTGATTAGGAACGATAATAACACACTAGAATTTGATATTTACAGAAAAAGTATATTGTGTAACTAGGAGGAAAAGCAAAACATTCCTGGACGACTGTGGTAGTTGCTGGACGAGGCGCAGCCGAGGCCAGCAACACAGGAGTCCAGGAATGTGCTTTTCCTACGAGTTGCACATACTATTTTTATCCGATCGAAATTAATTGGAATACGTACTTATAAAAATAGAGCCAAGTATTACTCTAAATAAAAACGGTGTTTTAAATTTAAACTCAACATAATATCAAGTTTTGAATCGAGCGAGCTTGAAGTTTATTACGTAGCTACGGAAACTACAGCTAAATGTTACCTTTGATAGACCTCAGATCTGACAAACAAGGCGTTTGAATAGGACAGAAATGTTATATTCCCGGACAGTTATTTTCTATTCTTGTACAGTTATTGCTTGTTGCCAAGCAACGAATACAATATACTGGAATCATGACTTTTGCGGTGAGAAAACACATCGGAAAGGTGTCGTTTTTCGTCCGCCCGGATACAAAAATACTGCCACTAACCGATATATTCCTAATGACTCCTTCCACTGCGACCAACATAAAATGGACAGCTTTCATTTTTTAGTACACCGTTTGGTTAACTTTCCTCTTAGCAGAGAAAGATTTAATAATGAAAAGGAAACAATTAGGAATATAGCGAAAGTTAATGGTTTTAATACTAACTTAATAAATAAACTAATTAATAGGCATTTGCTTAGAAAAACCATTCGTGATTCCACTTCTTTCGTTAATCAGGATGAAAATACAAAATATGTTTCGATACCGTATAATCCTCAGTATACTAGAGGACTAGAAGTTTTTAAGGAAGTATGTTTAAAATTAGTATACCACTCAGTTTAACATTAAGAAATTATTAGGTGGTCCAAAGGACAAAATTGAAATATTAGAAAGAAGTGGAATATATGAAATTGGATGTATGGATTGTAACCAAAAATATATTGGGCAAACTAGAAGATCTATACAAACGAGATTCAAAGAACATATAGCGCATTTAAAGTATGGTAGAACAGAAAAATCAAGTGTTGCCGAGCATGCTTTTGATGATAATCATAGAATAACAATTAAAAATGTAAAATTAATTCATGATATAACTGATAGGAGATTATTAGACGCATATGAAAGTATGAAAATTATTAAATGTAAGAATAGTTTAAATAGAGATGGAGGGTCTATTCCGTATAGTCCAATGTATTGGTTGATCAAGCATAACTAGTGGGATTCCAGGATTGGTTCTTTTTATTTCCGCTTGATTAAGCAAACAGTAGTATAAAAGAGAGTTAGGTAGATTTTAATTTTAGTTTTAATCATCTCCTGATAATGCTAACATGGTTAGCGAAACGCGCGTCGAGTGCAAATATTCTGTTTCGGTATTGTGGATAAAACTCTGTTTTAGTGCATGTTGCCGAAGGTTCCAAACCCCAACGTAGTTGAAATGGCTTCACGGTCAGCGGAACTGAACCTTTGTCGTAGGTTTTCTACTAAGATTAGGCTAGTGAGTGCAGATATTTGGTTTCTAAAGTCTTGTAAAAAATTTAATGTTTTCCCAAATTTTATTAAAATTGGTTTACCTAAATCTTCTCCTGTTACAGAAAAAGTACATTCTTTTGCCAGACAAAAGTGGTTGGATTTAGAAGTAAAAAATTTGTACAGTAAACGAAGTATGTTTGGATTAGAAGCATACAGACTTTATAAAAACTAACATTTAGATTAACAAATATTGAACATGAAGGATGGTACGAGTTCCAGAGAAAAATGTTTTTAGTAATTGATACAAAATGCATCAAGAAAATGTCATCCGTCAATAAGAAACTCAAGAAAATGAAACCTAAGTCTGATAGTTCTCAGGAAGTCGTAAACATTGTCGAAAACCTATCTTCTCAATCTTTTGATAATGCTGAATTATATCTTTTAAACAATGGTCTGAATTTTGCATTGCCTCCACCAAAGGATAACTTACTTGATATTGTAGGTAATATAGAAAGCTCTATTCAACATCTTCCTGACTCTACTAAAGGATTTGTTAGAGAAGCATGCAGAAATCAGATCTCAAAAAATGTAATTAATAATAATGTCAACTCTCGACCTGGAAAAGGAAAAAGTTTAATCAAGAGATTGAAGGAGAATGATGTTTTCTATCTAAAAGCAGACAAAGGTAATAAGGTTGTTATATTAGACAAAAGCGAATATTTTCAACGGGTTGATAATTTAATCGAATCCGGGCCCTATACCAGAATCTCAAGGAATCCATTATCTAAGATGGTAACACAAGTTAAAAACACTTTGAAGAAATGTAGGAACCTTATTTCTGATCAAATTAGATACAAATTGTCTGTAAGTAATCCTACTAAGCCGAAACTATATTGTCTTCCCAAGATTCATAAACCTGGGAAGACAATGCGTCCCATAGTCTCGGCAATAGGATCACCAACTTATAATATATCCATTTGGCTAGCAAACCAGTTTGAAAACTTACCTATAAAACAACAGAATTCAGGAGTACTAAATTCCTTAGATTTCATAAACAAAATTAAAGATACGATTCTTAATGAAGGTGAAATTTTAATCTCGTTTGATGTTAGCTCATTGTTCCCTAGTAAACCAATCTCACAGACCTTGCAATACATTAGTGAATTACTTGAGATGAATAGTTTTGATAACGAAATCAAACAAGAATATTTAACTTTAACCAAACTTTGCTTGGATCAAAATTATTTTCAATACAAAAATAACTATTACCAACAACTTGAAGGCACGGCAATGGGCAACTGTTTATCGCCGTTCTTAGCTAACCTTTTCATGAGTAAATTTGAAAATGAACTCAGTGAGGAGTTCGAATATTTTCCAAGGGTATGGTACAGGTATGTGGATGACATTTTCGCGATTTTCGACACAAAAACCGCCAATGTTGCAGATTTTGTAACAAAACTAAACAACCGTTTCCCCACCATTAAATTTACTTATGAAGTCGAGAACAATGGCCAGCTACCATTTTTCGATACTTTAGTGATTAGGAACGATAATAACACATAGAATTTTATATTTACAGAATAAATACTGCCACTAACCGATATATTCCTAATGACTCCTTCCACTGCGACCAACCTAAATGGCCAGCTTGCATTTTTTAGTACACCGTTTGGTTAACTTTCCTCTTAGCAGAAAAAGATTTAATAATGAAAAGGAAACAATTAGGAATATAGCGAAAGTTAATGGTTTTAATACTAACTTAATAAATAAACTAATTAATAGGCATTTGTTTAGAAAGACCATTCATGATTCCGCTTCTTTCGTTAATCAGGATGAAAATACAAAATATGTTTCGATACCGTATAATCCTCAGTATACTAGAGGACTCCAAAAAGTTTTTAACGAAGTAGGTTTAAAATTAGTATACCAGACTCAATTTTAATTTTAGTTTATTCATTTCCTGATGATGCTAACATGGTTAGCGAAACGCGCGTCGAGTGCAAATATTCTGTTTCGGTATTGTGAATAAAACTCTGTTTTAGTATCAATATATTAATTACGTATCAAAATAAAATATTTGCCCGCATTCGATTTCGAGAATCCTTTATTTTTATATATATATTCTTTTGACTGAAAACCGCCTTTTTTTCCGAGACTAAAAAATTCAAAAATTGGTAATAAAAATCCGCTGGTTTTCCACTACAAACCGACCGATTAAGTGAAAACCGATTTACTAAAATAACTTGACAAACTTTAATAAACTTACAAATTTGAAGACCCGATATTTTACACAAGCCGGCAACCCCGCAAAATACTAAATTCGGTGCGAAAGATTTTAGAGTTTTTTGTATGCCGATACAAAAAGAACAAGATAAAATTGCACTGAAAGAAAACCGTTTATTTATATAAAGACTAGAAAAATATATATTTCGCTGGTAATATCCGGATCGTAAGAAACCAATATTCCCGCGTAGGGAACTCAGTTTAGAAAAAATGGACTTACCAATAAATTGTTTTTTCATTTCCTACGTCCATCTATACTCGGGATAAGTATATGGGGGAGGAAAAGGAAGGTAAAATGGGAAATACCGAATAAATTATAGGTCGCTGAAGTTCCGTAATAATTTGTCAAATTATTATATTATTATTATGACAAGAATAAAATCGGTTCTCTGGTCACTGAAATGTTTGCCGAATACTACCGCTTATAAAAATGCGATCTTGTCTTGTAAAGATAAAATTATTCCTTGCAATAAAAACCGGCACAAACAGATTACACCTTTTTGATTTAAACTGAAGCAAATTCTTATTTATTTAATTAAAGCTTTTAGATGTTCTGAATAAATTTTAATAAAAATTCGCCTGAAACATTAATAAACTGAATTTTATCATATTTTAATTGAAATAAGTTGAGCACTAAGATTTTAAGAAGATGCAAAAGTTTAAACAAACTCAGAGAATTTGAATGAAAATCACTCGATATAAATTTGTATACAGCAGAAAATATTAGATATTTAGTAAATTTTGTCCTTATTTCGACCCACTGTGATGAAATCGATTACTCGCCATCTTGATTGACTTGACGATAAATTCTTGGGCTTTGTCTTTGTGCTTGGAAGCTTGGTTTGTGACTTTTGTGCCATAATTGATATTTTCTGCGTTTAATCCTACTTTATTTATTTAGGCAATTTAGTTAATCACTGTGATCAATAAAATATTTGTGTCCGTTTTATTGTCAATTGTGTTAGTGTTTTTTTACTATATCTGGATTTATTAAACATGGAAAGTAAACGTCCTGCCAAAAGACGACTTGGAGGAATGACTTGTATTTATAAAAACTGTACAAATAGAAGTTTTGATACCAGTGAAGAAGTAAAATATCATAGAGTGCCTAAAGAGGAATCAAGATAAATATTTTTTTTATTAACTTTTCCTTTTGACTTACCTACCTACATTAAATACCTATTTTCAAGAATGTTTTCAATATAGAATGGAAATTAAAAGCTTTTAAACGGATACTATCCTTAATAAAATATTAGGAAACCAATGACATACCTAAATAGAATCTTACCTAAACTTAAAACTAATACCTAATGTTTATTAGGTATATTTTCAATTAACTTTTCTTTTTTCTTATGGCAGCGGCATACACACTAAAGGGAGACCCTATGGCGCTCGACGAGCGGTGTGTGTGCGAAGATGTTGATTGACACGGTTCTTGAACAGTTGTAGGTTGTAATTAGTGAGAAACACATGTCCTGGGAGTGAGTTCCACAGTGATGCAGTGCGCCAAACAAAGGAGTTCTTGTAAAGCGATGTTCTAGGTGTTTCCAGTTGTACGACGAACTGGTGCACTCTTGTCGTCTGTCGCGACTGTCTGACAGGAGTTGCCAGTTGCCAGGGGCGGGATGAGGCGGGCCAAATCCTGGGAACATCTGCCGTGAAAGTATCTGTAAAACAGAGGCCACATGTCTGCGGTGTTCCAGATTATCGATATTCCGGGTCGCCGACGAGACGCACAGCTCTCTTCTGAGTGGAGTCCAGCGGGACTAGGGTGTGCTTTGGTGCGGCACCCCAGATATGTGAGCAATATTCTAAGCACGGTCTTATTTGCGCTTTGTAGAGCAAGAGCAACTGCTGCGGTGTATAGAGTTTTTTGTTGCGAAATAGCGCACCAAGCTTCTGGGAGGCTGATTTTGCGATGTTAGCAACGTGATCATGCCAGGACATATTGCTGTTGACCGAGACACCCAGCAGTCCGATTGACGAGGATGAAGGAATGGTCGATCCTGCCATAATGATGTCAGGGGCCGCTGTATTGGCACTCTTGGTAAACGTGGCTGCTTGGGTCTTTGCTGTATTAAACTGGATCACATTTCGGTCGCCCCAAGTTTGAACTTTCTCCAGGTCTTGATTAATGGCTGTAATCTGCTCCTGTCTGCGTTGGTGTGTCTTAGTCGGTGGTAAGGGTTTTTCTGATTTAAAGTGGGAGACAAGGGTACTGTCATCTGCAAAAGTGTAAACAGGATTATTCGTTTCGATCAGCAGGTCATTAATATAGATGAGGAACAGAGTTGGTGAAAGTATTGCGCCCTGAGGCACGCCCGGATTGATGGTGAATGTGTCTGAGATGTGTCAACTGCAACGTGCAGAGATCGGTTCTTAAGGAAACTGGCAAGCCAGCTGCAGAGAGAGGCCGGCAGTCCGTTGAGCAGTACGTCATGCCAAACTCTGTCGAGTGCCTTTGAAATATCCAACGCAATCGCTCGAGACTCTCCGTAGTTCTCAACTGAAAGGTAAGGGGAAAAACACAGGTAAGTCAATTACTATCGATACTGAGAAAAACAAATTTTAATGGCTCAAAACGTTACAGAATCAGTGTAAGAACTTAAATAATAAAAAGTTTGTTTGTGCAAATAACTAAAATAGTTCTAGTAAATTCTAGTAAAGAAAAAGTTGAGCCTCCATCATCCAAGTTGTTCCCAGATTGATGCAGTGTTCAAAGAATCGATGAACCTTCCTTAAAATTTTGGGGGTATCTGAAAAAACGCACAATAATGTAGGAATGCCATGAAAACTTTTAGGGCTATTTTATATTTAACTTACATTAATTTTGTTGTTTGGTTGGGTTAGTTGATAAAGAAAAAAAAATGGATTCAAACCGCCCAGGAAAGATCGGCATGGAAAACACTGGAAGAGGCCTTTGTCCAGGAGTTGATATCTAGAGGCTGAAGAAGAAGAAGAAAACATTAATTTAGTTATGGGGTAGTTTACTAAAGAACTTGATAGTAGCTGGGGCACAATACTTCACTAGACTTTGCAGATCTTTTAATTCTGCACTAGCAATCGGTAGGAGGCCTGGACAGAATAATAGAAATTCATTAGAAGTAGGTAAAGATAGTTTTTTCAGTACTTACCATTGTAAGCTGGTGACGGAAGCTCAAACAACCCCTTTTCCAATGGTGGATATTGTCATGGTGCCCTGATAATGCCTGTCAGCATTATGACTTGCCTGGTTCTTTCCTCTTTTCGCTTGACTTGCTTGCTTTTTTTCCCTTATGGCAAAACTTTGACGCTGTATATCTTCTGACTAGTCTGTCTTTTTCCCAGTTTAGGAGCTTCTAAAGATACCTATGCTCCTTCTGAACCGAATGCAAGCAATATCCCAATTTTGGCAAAAAATTGACTTACCTGCTTTTTTCCCCTGACCCGTCAATTGTCCTACTCCATATATGAGTGACAGAGGCCAATACATCTCTTTGCCAGGGGCGGCTTCTCAATAAGTGCGCCCGTGCGCGCGCACTGCCTTGCGAAAGTAAACGGAAAAATAAAATCTTCCCTACATACAATTTAACATAAACTAACTACAATTTGCGAATTTGCATATTTTTGAATCTCCACTGGCCGCAGAATACATTATTTATAAGAGCGAAATCGAGGCACGACGGCGACGATCAAAACGCAGAGCGTCCAACGGCGGCCACCGTCGGTAACCACAACTAGTCTAAATCTGCCGCGCGCTAGTGTTCGGCGCTCTTGTTAAATGCATTTTTGTCATGCAAAACGGTCGGGAATGTTCGTAAAATCACGAGAAGTCAAGGCTCATCCGTGCGCTATTTAGATCCGCACTTTGTAGCTTAATTTAGTGATAATTTGAAATTCTTGCGTATATAGTATGGTGTCACAAGCTGATTTTTTCAGGGATGAAAGTACATGATAAGATAACCCTTATTCCGGAGGTAATACAAAATTAGACTCCACAAAAGGACACTATCATCAAAAATCGAGATATTGGTACCATCGTATAGAGGAAAAAATACTTATTTTTTGGTCCAATGCACAATAAGGTCTTTGTAGGAAGTATTTTTTGATAATTATTCAAAAAAAATCATTTGCATTAGCCCATATGGCCGAAAAAAAATTTAAATGTAAATATCTCGGTTTCAACCGTGCAAAAATTTAATTAAAAAATAGTTATTTTTAAATATAACACTCAATTAACAAAAAGGGAAGGCCTAAATGAAAAAAAAAATATTCTTTATAAAAGTTTCGCTTATGTCTTGACAAGGTAATAGAGTGAATTCCATATTTTTTGCTTATAAATTAACAAAGGTATCACAATAAACAATGAGAGACGTCATGGGTTTACGCCCTAATTAAATATGTCCAGCCTCTCGCCTTCAAGCTACGGCTGATGCAACAGCTCCTGAAAAATTCAGCTTGTGTGGAAAAAGTGAGAGGTAAATTGTGTTTTTGAGCGAATATTACATACTACTATTATAAGTATTATTCTGTATTATACTCCAGACGAGCCGTGAAATTCTTTTTGTTTTGTTCGGTTCGTTGACGCTTGTTATTGTTAATTAGCTGCATATAAACTCGTGAGTTTGTTTAGTGTACGTAATATTATTTTGTGTTTTATATTTTTATTTATACAGGGTGTTCCATAATTAATGGTACACAGTAAACCTGCAGATTCTTTGGGTGAAAATATTGAGATTTGACCAAACTTAGCTTAGTTCAAAAGTTGATAATAACAGAGATACAGGGTGTTCAAATTAAAATTTTATTTTCGATTTTCCTAATTAACTTATTTTTGAACAAAAATTTTTGCATACAATTTTGTACTTGGGGGTTTTTTGAGGCGAGGAATTTGAATTTTTTATTAATTTTATTGTAGATTGTAGAGGGCGCTCTCTGCGGCACTCTAATTACATAAAAATTAATGTAACTTTTTTGCGCCTTAGTGGATTTGCGTTTTTATTGAAAATATCACTTTTCCCATCATTTTTACCCAAAAAAGGTATACCTTGTAAATGTCGCTGCGAGCAACTGTTTTCCAGATTTTTGTATTTAAAGTGTCCAGTGCGCTTTGTAAAATGTTGTTCAGGGTTAGGCAAAAGTCTGGGAACGGGCTAATTATCTTCGAGACAACAGGTGTGATTTTAACCAAGTTGGATACCTAGGGGTTTTTACACCTGGCGAGTTTGAAAATCGTATCTGCGTTTCTGTCAGATTTTCCTATTTCCTTGAGCGTGGGAAAACTTTGGCTTTTTAAATGAAACACCCTATAAAATTTTTAATTCTTTGTCAAATTCTAAACATTTTCATGTATAAGGTCCTATATCTTTCTTCAACTGTTTTTGAAATATTGACAGTTGAAAATAGATCTTTATACACATTTGACAGGCTGTCACAAAAAGTCTAGTCTACTAGGAAATTAAACGGCCACTAATGAAAAAACATAGGTATATATTTATAATAACAGAAATAATTACATAAAAACAAAACTATCAATTCCAAAAAAAGAGATCTGTTTTTGATAATAATTGCTCAAAGTGGTTGCCGTTAACTTCAATGCATTTATTTACCCGCTTATTGAACGACCGCCTGATTTTAAATAAAAGGTGATCGTTTTGAAACGATTCCGCCGCATTCAGAATTCTTTGCCATAGTTGTTGCCGAGTATTGGTCGTCTCTTCATAAACAAGTGATTTCATGTATTCCCATACACAAAAATCAAGGGGGTTTAAATCGGGACTTCGAACAGGCCAAGGCGTTTGACTTTCACGACCAATCCAGCGGTTAGGAAATGTAGTATTTAAGTAATTTCTGACAATTCTGGAAAAGTGTGCTGGGGCCCCATCTTGCATAAAAAACATATTTCTTCTTAGCTCTAACGGAAGATCATCCAAACAGTCTGGCAGCTGATTTTGCAGAAAATTAAGATAGAGTCGTCCGTTTAAATTAATTATGTGGTAGCTCGATAGGACCCAAGATGTAATTATCAATAAGTCCACACCAAACATTTACTTTAAATTCATGTTGAAAATGGCGTTCGGTTACTACGTGGGGATTTTCTAAATCCCACGCATGTTTATTTCTAAAATTGAAGATGCCGGTTCGTGTGAAAGTTGCTTCATCGCTGAATAAAACTTTATTCAAAAACATTGGCAAATGTGCAAATTCCAATCTGGCTGGAAGATCAACGCCCAACAAATTCTGAATAGGTTTAAAGTGGTATGGATAGAGACCTTATTTGTTAAAAATTCTAGAAATGGATGATTTGCTTACTGGAGTATTAGCAGAGCCATACGTCGGGTGCTAATTTCCGGGTTCTCAGCTACGCGAACTAGTATTTCCTCTTCCTGCTCGGGTGTAATATTCTTGGGCGTCTCGCATCATTACGTTTGGGACGAATGGATCCCGTTTCGCCCTGTCTGTCGTAAAGATTTCTAAACATTTTAAAATCTGGCTGCCTTCGATTTGGATAAATTTCCAAATATCGCCGATGTGTTCTGCGTCCGTTAAAATTTTCTTGTCCATACAAGCATACCATGTCTCGCATTTCTTCATTAGAAAACAAGTTATGTCGTGGCATTTTTAACTTATCTTTTAATAACAGTTTCCTCAAAAACTCTAAAATCACCCACAATTTTAACCTATCCCAAGAAAGTGTGACAGAATAAGGTTTCAAAGCGCTTTCATTGTAAAATTTGAAAAATTGCACATTCAAACCAAAATCTAAACGAATGCATTAGAAAATGTAAATGCAAAAATCTCGAAAACAGTTGCTCAGCGCCATATTTACAAGGTATACCTTTTTTACGTAAAAATGATGGAAAAAGTGATATCTTTAATAAAATCGTAAATACACTATGGCACAAAAAAGTTACATTAGTTTTTATGAAATCAGAGTGCCGCAGAGAGCGCCCTCTACAATATACAATAAAATTATCAAAAAATTCAAATTCCTCGTCTCAAACAACCCCTAATCACAAAATTGCATGCAAAAATAATGGTTAAAAAATAAGTTAATTAGGAAAAACGAAAATAAAATTTTAATTTGGACACCCGGTATCTTGGTTATTTTCAACTTTTGAACTAAGCTAAGTTTGGCCAAATCTCAATATTTTTACCCAAAGAATCTGCAGTTTTACTGTGTACCATTAATTATGGGACACCTTGTATACTATTATTCTACTGTCATGGCTAGTAGGTCGGGTTCTGACAATTGCTGTGGGGGCATAAATTCAGTTGACAATATTATTAAAAATAACTTTTCTTTATTGGATCTGAATAAAAAGATTGAAATAAAGAGGTTAGGGTGACCGATGCCGGTTTTAAAATTAGACGAAACATGTGCCAAGAAAAAGGATGGTCGGTCTTTCACCAGACATTTTAACCCCCGAAATCTTGTGGCGAATGGAATTTCACTTTAAAGCTAGGAAACGGCAAAGTCGAAGGGCTAACCATGGACAAAAAGATGTACAATAACACTTTTTTGCCATCAAACCGATATATTTTTTAACGTTTTCGAACTTCTCCTGATTTTTTTTTGAACTTTATTGATTTGTAGTTACAATAAACTGTTTTAATGGTTTACTCTTCTGGAATCGATAAGTACCTACTTATTAATTTCTTTTAGTGCGCAACAATTACCATTCAAGAGGGCGCCGAATTCATGTTTTTAAACGATTTTAACGAGTTTTGGGTAAAAAATGGACGTGGCACCCCACAAACTTTCAGCCTTCGGCGGGTAAGCCTCCGGCGGCGCCTGCAGCGGGCATCCCCCAATGCGTATGACAAAAACCTATATAAATTGCGTTCAACAGGTTGAACTCTAGCGACTTTACAGGAGGATGGGTAAATTCCTTTTCCATAAGACAGAGAAAGAAGCCTGAAAAAAACGGGTGTTAGTTCGTTGGCGCGGTTCTTTAGCACGATGGCAGGTATTCCGTCCGGTCTTGATGCCTTTTGCGTATCTAGTTCTTTAAGGATTTTGCGAATATCACGCTGTTGAAACATTACTTCTGCCATGGTAGTGTTGATGTTCGATATGGTGGGGAGATTCTTGCCTTGGGGGAGGTCTAAGGTAAAGTGCGATGAAAACATTTTGGCGAGCATGTTTGCTTTTTTCCTTGGCTGTAGTCGCCGTGATGCCACGTTCGCCTGTCAAAGGTGGGAGAGACGTTTTTATAAAGTTGTTACTTACTGCCTTTGCTACGGACCAGAAATTTCTGGAACCAATGGGGCATTGCAAAAGTTTATTCCTGATCCTTTGATTGTGTTTGTTCTTAGTTTCGTCGATCACACGTTTGCATTCGTTTCTAGCTTCGACAAAATAATTGCGATTTTCAGGGCTTTCCTTTTGATGGTAACTTGATGGAATTTGGGATGTATGCTTCCATTCCTGAGGAGATTACTTGCGTGATCTCTTCGTAGCAGACTGACGGGTCGTCAGTGCCAAAGCAGACGTCGAGCCAAGGAAAATCTAGGTAGAACTCCCTTAGATCGTTCCAGTTTGCAGAATTGTAATGCCAGATTTTGCGAGGCAATGGTGGATCCTTCTGTATGAGTGGCAGTTCACAAACCGTCGTAATAAGTTTGTGGTCGGAAGTACAGGGTTATTCATTATAAATGGACACCCCCCTTAACCTGGTTATTTTGAAAGATAGAGGGATAATTTTTTTACCGACTTGTAGGTAGTCATCTTAATTTTTTTATTAGTTATGAAAATATTATACAGGGTGTCCCATAAGCAAACGCCAGTATAAAGTTATATTTTTTAAATGGAATTCCCTGTATATTATGGCATTTTTGAATTCTACTTAACATTCTAAGCATATTTTATATATGATGTTATAACTCTAGAGTTAGTGGTTTCACAGCTATAAACAGTTGAAAATCGGTACGTTGGCTACTTTTTACCTTGGTAGCAAGAAAATCATTAGAGATGGAGTAAAATGAACTTCACATTGTGTGTCTGTGGGGCTAACTGGCCGGCGGTACCATGGGTACCAAATCTGGTACCTTGCTAGGTACCATCAGTTAGCACCATCAGAAGATAGCTCTTGAAAAGTTAAGATAGGAATGTGAAATTTATTTTACTCCATTTTTAATGGCCTTGTTGCTACCAAAGTGAAAAGTAGCCAAAGTATCGATTTTCAACAGTTTATAGCTGTGAAACTGCTAACTCTAGAGGTATAACATCATACATAAAATATGTTTAGAATATTAAGTAGAATCCAAAAATGCAATAATATACAGGATGTACTGTTTAAAAAAATATAATTTTAAATTGGCATTTGCTTATGGGCCACCCTGTATAATATTTCCATTACAAATAAAAAAATTAAGATGATTACCTACAAGTCGATAAAAAATTATTTCTCTATCTTTAAAAATAACCAAGTTAAGGAGGGTGTCCATTTATAATGAATAACCGTGTACCTAATGGCGGACCAACTGTAATTGTGTACTGGTCAGGATTGGTGGTTAGAAAATGATCCAGGAGGGCGGCGAATTAGACCCTCTCTGAGATTCGAGTTGGTTCGTCTACAAGTTGAGTAAGCCCGCAGCTGATGGCAAATGCCTCAGCTTCTCTACCTTCGTTGTCGGTCTGGTTGTGATGTTTGAGCCAGTTGGTATTGTGGACATTCAAGTCTCCCAGAACGATTATTTCTGAACTGGTGTGATCGACCTGTATTGAGTCAAAAGTGGTAGTTAGGGTTGAAAAAAAGCTTTGGTAGGCTCTATCGCTCCGAGGGCGATAGAGACAACATATAAACTTGGTTAATCCCTTGGCGGTGAACGTGAGCCACATGACGTCAAGGATGTTCGATTCGAGTGTTTCCTCGCGGTGACATGAAAGGTCGCTTCGGACAAAAAGGCATATTCCGAACTTATATCTAAATCGGGTATGGAAGTAAGGATAGGAGCAGTTTACTGTTGTTGTAGAACATACTTGTGTTTCTGCAAGGGCTAGTATGTGTGGTCTGTTTGCTTGTAGATGGTGTACCGAATTTATGTTTGTATTTAGGCCTCTTATGTTGCAGAAATCACCAGCGCGGAAGCGGAACGTGATTCGGGAAAACCATTTAGCGCTTCCCAGTTCTGGTGGGGTGGTCTTTCACCGGACGATGCGAGTATGACAGGGGAAAAATGGGGTTTGTAGGATCACTACCCAGTGATCAGCTTCAGACTTTGTACTTTGGTGGTCTCCAGCCTGGAGGAGGACGATGGAATATGATGGGCCATATCCCGTGGCAACTCGGAATGGCAGGGGGGTCACTCCCCGTAATCAAACTGCTTTCACCAGTTTGACGTTCCTACCAGCTAATACAATGCAGTCCCTCTTGTCACAAACTCTCATTGACTAGCTCCAGACTTTGTACTTCGGTGTTCTCCAGCCTGGGGGAGGACGATGGGATTTGATGGGTCACATCTCGTGGCAACTCGGAATGGCGGGGGCGTCACTCCCCGTAATCAAACTGCTCGTGCCAGTTTTGCGTTCCTGCCAGCCAATACAATGCAGCCCTTCTTGTCACAAACTATCACTGATCAGCTCCAAACTTTGTACTTCGGTGTTCTCCAGCCTGGAGATTTGATTTGATGGATTTGATGAGCAACATCCCGTGGTAACTCGGAATGGCGTTTTGACATTCCTGCCAGCCAATACAAATTGTCATTGATCAGCTCCAGACTTTTTACTTCGGTGTCCTCCAGCCTGCGGGAGGACGATGGGATTTGATGGGCCACATCCCGTGGCAACTCGGAATGGCGGGGGCGTCACTCCCCGTAATCAAACTACTCTCACCGGTAATTTACTATAATATTTGAGAACTCTTACCTACAATATATTAAATACGTTTCTCTATTCTAGGTGATATCAATAGCTTCAGACTTGTGGATGTGCGGATTTAATAAAACCTGGATTACCGTAGCTCATGCTTATTAGAATTATCGTGTTTGTAGCAGTCATTTCCTTCCATTAATGTACAATAATCCAGTGGAAAGGACACATCTTTTACCAACAGCAATTCCAGTTCTTTTTCAAGAGCCACTCGCTGGTGAGCATATTTTTGTTTATGGATGACATTATTCTAATTACACCTGACTTTGACAAACATATAGAGATTCTAAAAGTGGATTTCGAACGTTTAGAAAAGGCTGGGTTAACTTTGAATAAAGATAATAATCGTCGTGGTATTTCGGTAGATACAAACAAAATAGAAGCTATCACTAGTATACCAACTCCTAAAACAGTATCTGAAATTTGTAGAATTATAGGGATGTTATCTTGGTATAGACGTTTTGTATCTTCTTTCTCTGAGTTAATATCACCTTTTACTAAATTGCTACGTAAAGGAGCTAAATTTAATTGGGATGAAAAATGTGGAGTCTTTTCAAAAGATTAAGGATGTTTTAGTTTCGGCACCAATTTTAACATGTCCAAGTTTTCAACACGATTTTGTCCTTCGGACAGATGCAAGTAATTATGGAATTGGAGCAGTTCTTTATCAGTTCTATGATGGAAGAGAACAATGAGATTTGTTACATTTCGCGAAGTCTAACTCGTCAGGAAAGAATTATTTATTCAGTTACAGAAAGGGAATTATTAGCTGTAATTTTTGCAATTGAAAAATTAAGATGTTATTTGGAAGGAGCAATATTTTCGGTTGTTTGTGATCATTATAGTTTTCAGTGGTGAGATAATTTGAAAAATCCTTAACGTAGACTTGGTCGTTGGGCGTTGCGCTCGCAGCAATTTGATTATAAAGTTATTCATCGAAAAGGTAAAGATAATGTGGTAGCTGATACTTTGAGTCGCAGTGTTCCTGTTTCATGTGATTCACTTTTGGCATCCAATGTAGATTTACAACAAATTCAGGATAAATGGTATATTAATCTTAAACAAAGTATTTTAAGAAATCCGTTACATTATTGTCGTTGTTTTAGACACTAGAGCGTCATTTGGTCATTTAAAAAATCTGCCACTCTATAATATGCTTTTTCTACTATGCTACTGACTTTAGCATACCTCTAAACAGCTTTATGTTTTTTGTATTTCTGATCACGAGTGGGAGATGGTTAAATATTTTTCTTCCCTCGTAGATAATTGAACCTCTCAAAAGAGAACTAGCAGGAATCGACAAATGAAGGTTATGGCACTGCCTAGTATTGCGCTGACGGACCGGATCCTGGACATTTCTAGGGTGTTTATAGACAAGAGATGCAGTCTCCAGGATGAAGAGAGAGGAAAGCGTTAGAATTCCCTGCGAAACAAAAAGCGGTCAGCATGAATCCCTACGACCCGCCCCGACAATAGCGCGAAACGCCTTCTTCTGAAGAAGGAAAATTACATTAAGCAAATTCTGGCAGGCCACACCCCAAAAGGGAATGCCATACCGAAGCTGGCTTTCAAAAAGCGCAAAATAGACCGATCGTGTCACCAAAAGACCAAGTTCCATGCCAGTTGTTCTTATGGCAAAGCATGCCGATGATAGTTTACGGCCTAAAGCCATGATATGAGGCTCAAAATCTAAACTGGAGTCTATCCGAACTCCCAGAAACTTATTCACGTCTGTTGATTGCAGCTCCTCAACCCCCAGCCGAACCCCGCGCACATCACCCCTAAAGCAAACAATATTCGTCTTAGCTACATTAAACGCAAGCAGGTTTGCATCACACCAGGTCTTAACCAACAACAGATGTTCAGACATTAGATCCCTCAGATGATCAGGGTCCATGTCATGCCATACGATTGAGATGTCATCTGCAAAAAAAGTAAATTTCCCTGAAATGTTGACTAAAGAGAGGTCATTTATATATATAAGAAATAACAG
>MU182630.1:44425-62535 GCA_016904865.1 Pissodes strobi | reverse complement strand
ATATATATATATAAGAAATAACAGTGGACCTAGATCCCTGCGGAACCCCACTTGACACATCCAATGACGACGACCTGGCCCCAGAAAGCACCACCGACTGCCTGCGACCCACAAGGTAAGAAGTTAGCCACTTTAGAGCCACACCCCTAAATCCATAGCGTTCGAGTTTAGCCAGCAGTATTCCATGATCAACACGATCAAAAGCTTTTGAAAGATCACAGAACACCGCTGACGTCGCCCCACCCGCATTAAGAAACTGATAAACGCATTCCAGAAAGGAAAATAAGGTATCATGGGTCCCCTTAGAATTTAGGAAACCAAATTGGTTTGGGGTATTTACATTGTGAAGTTGGAGAAAGGCCAGCATTTTCTTCTTAATAATTTTCTCAAATATTTTGGAAAGCGTAGGCAGAAGAGATATCGGGCAAAAGGCAAGGGAATCACAAGAGCCTCCCTTAGCCTTACCGGGAACTCACCTCTGTTCCAAGAGTCGTTAATGGCAATAGCGAGGGCATTTAGTGCAACATCAGGAAGACGCAGGGGTACCTCTGCAGATATTTCATCGTCCCCTATAGCCCTTTTGTTCTTAATAGCTCTTAATGCCTCCTTGACTTCATTTAAATCAGTGCGAAAGAAAGAGAATGAATCCCGAAGAGAAAAATCACGGAAAAAGAGGAGAGGGTCACAAGCAGGCGGCAAGTCTCCATGAAGGTTGGACGCGATGTTGCAGAAGAAATAATTGAGCTGGTCCGGCGTAACCTCAGTGTCACAACCGCGGCGACCGGCTCTGCCACACAGTTCATTTACAATCGACCAACACTCTCCCTGTCGGTTCTTAGCCCCTGCAAGCCGATCACGATAGTATCCGGTTTTTGCGCCTTTAACTATCCTTCTATATGTTTGTCTGTAGGTCTTGCAGTAGATCAAGAAATTAGGGTATTTAAAAAACTTTTTCAGGTTGTTTAGAGAGCGTAAATTTGCAGCAGATATTCTAATGCCGTCAATCCAAGATTGATATTGAAGATATGAAAGAAAGGCTAAGCTAAGCGATATTCAGACCCCAGTAAAGCATGTAGCAGATTTTCTCAATAGATATACCATTAAAATCTTAAACTGATTTGGAAACATTGGAAAATTAAATTATATTTTTTTAAATTATTTTAGCAGGAACATGCTAAAAAAGAATGGTGTGAATATACTTTTTTTTATCAATATTGAAATGGATCAAAATATGGCGGGCGATTCTGTATTAATTATTGCATTTATTTGAGATACCTACCTATTTTTTTATTTCAGATAAAATATTTAAAGATGGTAGGGGAAACGACACAAAGGACTTTATTTTAGGAATATTTAGAAAGTTTTTTATCAACCCATTGGCCGAATTATGTTCTTGGACTGGGCGTAAAGGCAACTTTGAAATAGGCTCTATGAAATGTATTAAAATAATATTTGGTAAGTTTTAATTGCACTTTTAAGTTGAAGATACAACATACACGCACATCTTACAACCAATAAAACTAAAAAGCGTTGGGAAAAATTGGTAAATTATTCAGTGTGTCAAAAAAAAACAGAATTTAGGTCCGAAAAAAAAATCCCTTTTTTCCTAGGAATGCCTTCAGCAATCATGCAAATAAGCTCTATCGCAGTAAAGGGATAAATAATATTTATATCTATAAAACTTTCTGCAAGCATCCAAAATGATTATTATTTTCAGGCACCGTACATCAGAGATTTAAATATACGTCCAAAGAATATGAAACCACAATTATGGAGAAGATAATAAAGTTCAAGACGATAATTAAACAGTTTGAGGTTGTTATTTTTTTAAATAAAACCAAAATTTAAGATCCTTATTCAGACCATGTATATTTCTTGATATATCAGTCTTTAATCTTCACCTTTTAGCATTTTTTAAATACCTGAAAAAATGTGCAGATATGCCACCACATTTTTGTGGGTGACATTTATAAAGCTCGTCAAAAGAGTTGTTGGAATACTTCTCCTTTATTCAAACAACGTCTGAAGTGATGGTATTCTTATCTTAGGCAATTTTTTACACAAATTGCCAGATGAGCACAAAAAATGCTCTTTTAATGACATCATCCTCACGGCCCTATTTTTATTGTAATTTGTTAAATATCAGGACGACACCTTAAAAGCGCAATTTTTGGTGCTCATCATCCTGCAAGTTGTGAAAACAAAAAAAGATAATAGGTATGATTACAAAATGAAGTTTCATGAACTTCCATTTGCAACTTTTATGGGAAGTGCTACAAAACTCGCGTTGTAAGATTTCTTGAACCTCCGTTGGTAACTTCTATATGAACGTCAAAAAGTGAGGTTTCATAAACTTCCATTTGCAACTTTTATGGGAAGTGCTACGAAACTCGCGTTGTAAGATTTCTTGAACCTCGTTTGGTAAAGTATTGTGGAACGTACTACAAAACTCTCGATGTTGGGGACATTCGGCGGTTGCATAGATGTTGATAAAACATTAAAAGTACATCGCCGGCGAGGTTTAAAATCCCACGGTTTCTTCTTATTAACGTACACAGGATGTTTTTGGGCTAGCTGGGTTCATATTAAATAGGTACGCCTCCGTTGCACAGTATGCATGTCTTAATTCCGTCATCTTTCTCGGCACCATAGTCAAAATAAGGCGTTCTGATTGTTTGCCTGAGCGAGTGCCGAGATCGTGGTCGGAAGAGACTTCAGAGTGCCGAAATGGTAATCGGAATTAACTCAATTCATTAGTATTATTCGCATAGCCATAACGTGCTGAACTACTTTACGCCCTTAATTTGATGCCGCGATGTTCTTTTAAATATACGTTAATCGTGTATTAAACAAACATAAGTTGGGAAAAATTACTACCCACCTCGTTTCATAACTTATGCGTTAGTTATTTTTTGGTTCTTTAATAACGAATTTTTAAAAAACATTCAAATTCAATTGACAGAGAACTTTATTACTCGTTGTTACAACATACGCGTGAAAGCTAAGTACCTACTAGGTCGAACAAAAGTCAAGTAAAAAGTTACATTGCAAAACAGGTGCACCTATATTTATAAACTTCGGTGCATCTCGGTGCATTAGAGTACATTGAGATAACAAACTGCTAGCTCCATATGATTCTCACGGCTTCTGGGACCATTGGCGTATCATAACTCGTTCATGAAAAGTGTAATCGAAGTGATATAAAGAGTTAACAGACCTTGCATACAAGCGTCTACGTAGCAAGCTACACAAATGAACCACGCACTATTTCCGTAACTTTTTTATTTGGAATTTTGTGTTCCTTATTTTTGCATTATTTGACGTAATTTTGATGTGGCAGGGGCTAAAATTTATTACTGGAAGTATATGCAAATGTGTATGGCTGTATCAAGAGAGGGAGAGAATTTAAAAGAGTACTGTTGACTTCACGCATGGCCCTCCGCTCGCTTCGCTCGCTACCCAAACAAAACTGACCCAAATTAAAAAAAAGAAACAAATATAACTTTATAAAAAACACATCTTGTCGTCAACGGAAATCGAACCCGGCTCGTCCGTATCACAAGCACGGAGTCTGACCACTGCACTACTACCTTTGAAACCAATTCACTGGATCTTAAAGACATGGGCCAATAAAATTCAGCTGTGCACTTCAGAAAAATGGACTAAAACAAATTATTTATTCATCAAACGACAGATTTCATTTAAATAAAAAACCCAAATGCAAAAAAAAATAGGGAAATAGTTCGTGCGCGAGCACTTAGGTTCATTTGTGTAGCTTGCTACGTAGACGCTAATTGCGCAAATGGGTAGCAGAATATAATGTGCTGAGCAAAACAAACTGGAATATTCAAAGTGCATTAAGTCATATAGATTAGGTAAGGTATAATTTAAATAAATCAATTAATACAGTAGTTATTAAGTATGCTTGTTGCTTGTGTTTTTTTACCAGAATTGTTTATCTATGCCATCATACAAATCATAAAAGAGTAGATCTCAAAAATTGTGGTTGTCCTGCAGAAATGCATATTAGAATTAAAATTAATAACCAAGTACCTATACTATGAAAAGAGATGCTCATGTAGGTACCTACGTATAAACGTATTGAATGATAGAAATATAGTCTAGTTCACAAGTTTAAATTGTCAATTCAAGTTAAGCGATAAAAAAAGTGAGGCTATGTAGAAATCTCAATTATTGTAGTACACATTCTGGCACGGCAGCGCTGTGATCCTAATTTAAATCGCCAGCGGTGTTAATTCTCGCTACTGCTAGTAAAAATATAAGTGAGGTCTCATTGTATCGGAAAGACGTTTAGAAAAATGTGCAAAAGCCTTGAACACGTACACAAACAATTAAAAAACTTATTAACAAATTAAGATTTACAATAAAAAGGATTTTATTTTTTTGCAAATAACTCGAAAACTATTAAGATTTAATAAATTTAAAAAAAATCCTAGAAAACTAAAAAAAAATAAGATTTTTTGTTAGCTTCTATTATTAACAACTAATAGATTATAACAGCTAAAAATATCGACATGTCGTAATCTTGTGAAGTATAGTTGTCATAAAGTCTCCACGAAGCAATATATCGTGAATACCTTTGTTGAACAATTATCTGACTTGAAATATAAGCGAAAACTGAAAAAAAGTTGCTAATTAACATAGGACCATTTACCACTTAATAGGTACCATTTAGAACTTGGAAAACTCGACCAATACATGATAAATTTTATTTTAGCATATGTGATGTACAGGCCCGGGTACCCGATTTAACTGAAGAAATGTAAAACTTTTAGTTAAATTTTAATCGTTCAAATGAAAAAAATAAATATTGGAAGTCATTTGCCCTTGGATTATAAATCCAAAAACCGATAGGAAATTCAAGTTCACTAGACACGGTTTTGCGCGCGGACTATTCCACCACTTAATTCGGCATTCATGCAGTTTCCCCCGAAAATCTTGATAAAAAGAACTCCATTGGTCAATAGGCGTTGCCAGAATTTCGTCATCCAAGTCGAGGACCTGAGTGAACCTTGCAGCGTTACCGTGAAAAGCAATTGAATGACCTCATTTTGGTCCAGAGTGGAAAAAACCCAGTTAAAACGCGAAGAGACGTTGTTGGCGGAAAAGAAGCGTCTTGCGTCATCACCAATTGCTAATTGCTGCAGGCAAAAATTCCAGGTAGACACGCCTCTATAGTTGCGAAATATCACGCGTTTCGTAGGTGGACGTAGATTCTGGATTTTTCTGGGGAACAAAACGCGTAAAAATTTCTGCTATAAAAGGATGATTATATGGAAGAAAAATCAGTCTTATTCTCCAGTCCAGTTGCAGTGGGTCGCTATGGCCAAATTCAAAATGTTATAAGAAATATCAGATGTAGCGAGTCGCTATGCTGAATTTCATTTAAAAAGTTTAAAAAGTTAAATTAATAATTTTGTAGTCGATAATATGGTCTTAGTTGTGACCAAACCGAGAGTAGTGCCTTTCAGTTTAAGGGCTCGTGGAAATAACGAAATAAATAATTGAATTCATGTCAACGATTAGAAAAGTAAAGAAAAGTAACGGGGTGAACCTTCGTCATTCATCGAGAGTTAAGATGTGTTCAAATCCAAGAAAAGGGAGCAACGGCGACAGGTTCCGAGTTCACGTTAGAGATAGACTGTAAGTTTAGTTATAAAAATTGTTAGTATATTTGAAAGCATTTATCGGTGACTGTATTCAAGAAATTCATGAATAATTCAGTATCACATTTCAGTATTCGAGTTAGACAGTAAATCTAATCTTAAAGCATAAAAATTGTTAGTATATTTGAAAATCTTTATTGTTGACTTCGTGCAAGAAATTCATGAGTTTCAGTAAAACATTTCAGTACTCGAGTTAGACTAGAAATGTAATTCTTAAAGCATAAAAAATTACTGTATATTCGAAAACATGTAGCGTTGCCTGTTGGCAAGAATTTCAGGATTGTTTCGGTAAAACAATTGAGTGTTAAATTTCGATAGTAAGCATATTGGGAGACGTTTAATGTAGTATTTGATAATTTCAAGAGTAGCCCATTAAATAATTAATGTTATAATACTTCGCATTTTATTTAATTAATTCACTGCAGACAAGAATATCGCTGACCGAAATTATTTTATTATTCCATATTTTTTGACTGGCTAAGAAAATATAATATTTTAGGAAAGTTGCTACACTGGAAAAAAATCACAGTGTCCAATTAATAATACCAGTGTCATTTTCATTTAATGTGCCAGTTCTGATTGTCTGACGCTGTAGATACGAGGTCATATTAAAAATTTAAACGAATAAATTTAGCCACTATAAAAAAGCTCCCTTTCACTTATTTTATCAATTTCAAAACATCATTGATGTGGCTTATATTTATTTAATTATATTTAATATACTTGAGAATAGAAAGTAAGTACTGGTAAGAGGCATAAAGTGGTTTTCAACTAGGTAGCGGCACATGGGTGGTTGCCCAAATGTAAAGGAAATTATTTTACATCGAACTTAGGGTGTCAACACACTGGTACTGCGAACCCGTTTACAGCTAATGAACAAAGATTGACGAAACGGCCGAAAAATACAGTAAGTAAAGGATTAGGGTAAATCGGCGTTCATTACAATATACTACTTTACCAGTTCTACTGTTTTATTTTTAAGGATGGATTGCTAGGTCTAATAAAATTTAAGCATGAATGCAATCACAAGTGGTCATTTAGGGACAAGAATCGGACTTGCTATTATTGAAGCCAGTGGTAATTTAAATGGTTATAATTACATTAGTAATAGTATACATTTCGACTTCTTCGCATATATTACGTAATATAAAGAGCAAGAAATAATAGTGGATATTAAAGAGCAATCATTTGCAGTTGTAATAATTACTCCTATAATGCAAAGAAACCACAATTTGCAATTTGCTAAATATATCGCTTTTATGGGCAGCATATCTTACGACTGAAAGCCACATAGCGAGGTCTTGTCATTGTCAGATAGGAGCTGTGCCACCATAGCTATCATTATAACAAAAAGTCAACGCGCATTCGTATCTTGCAAAATTTGGCCCGTTATATATAAAAACACGAAAATACCGTCAAAACGCAATTAAAACCTTACAGGTTTTAATTGCTCAATGTGTCGGGTAATTCCAGTTTTGATCATTAGGACATCACTAATGCATTTCGTTACTAGCAAACATGTATATGAGTTCACACAAACTGCACCAAGTAGATCTTCATATTTAAATAGTTTTAAATTAAAAATAGTGAATTCGATGTCCAGACCGATGGACACCAGGTCTTAAAGGAAGGGATATGTATGGATAATTTGCACATCCTTTCCACTATGCTGTTATGTTACACATTGTTGGAGACACACAAACACACAAGAATTCTTGTGAAAATACGAGCCAAATTTTTGGCTGGTAAGCTATTTGCTGAAATGAACGACTATTACACCTTTTTACTTACTGTGTTTTCGGCCTATTCTTCAACTCCTGTTCATTTTCTAATACCAGGTTCGCAGTACCAGTGTGTTGACACCCTATTTTGATGAAAATAATTTACCTAGACACCATGGGCAACAACGCCTATTCCTCCTCCTAGTAGACAGTAACTTCCTTCCACTTTTCTGTACTCAAATGTTACCTTAGTTATAATGAAATGAGTGTAGGCCAAACCACTTTCCGTTTTAAAATACTAATTCAGATTTCGAATTTAAGGGAGCACACAATTTAAAGGGTGCATTTTTATCTTAAATCAGTGATTGACTGAAATATGTTCAGGTAATTTCTATTATGACCTAGTTATTTAAAAATTCACCAGATAATTAAAATATGGCATATAGTGGAGTAAAATACCGAGGAAAAGTAGTCAAAAAATTTGTTTGAGGTATAACCAGTTCAGACCATTAAAATATGATTACATATGTTCCTGGCTATATGAAATGGGTGATTACGACTTTTTTTTATTGGGTCAGACTTTTTTTATACCTAAAAACGTCGAAAATTTGAATAAATCAGTTTGCCCACTTTTTTTATACATAACACCTCATAACTCTGGAAATATTCCCTATATTAAAATAATTTTTCTTGAGATGATATATAACATTTAAGCGAAGACAATAGTCAATGTTTTCATTGATTTTTATTATCATTTTTTTATGAACTTGAATGTTTATATTTTGAATAAGCTGCTTTTCGACCAGCGACAAACTTTTTTATTTTTGACATTTTCTGGATGTCACCAGCGTGAAAGTTTTAGCCAAAAGTACAAAAAAGTTATAAAAAAAACTCCAGTCCTCTAGGTGTAATACTTTTCGAGTAATCCACCCTCCAAAGCTGCCCACATATTAAAAAATAATTGTTTCCGCGCGCGCACACTGCAGTCCTTATCTCGTTTAGTTAACGCGCCGCTTTAAATAACATAATATTATGTAAATGGTTATCGTGTTAATTGGCGATATTGTATTTCTTGTTTCTTTTTTGCTTCATTGTAAGTAATGTTTTAAACAAAATATATGTATATGGTTATAGTGAAATGTCTATTGCAATGTTATTCAAAATTAAGCAATTTTATATAGTACCTTAACTTGTACAGGGTGTCATATTTTCGATGATATTACGGGGTATCTCACTTACGAGTAAAGATAGAGAGTTGCGGTTTTCGCAATACTGTGCTACTTTTTTGTGAAAAGAACGATGGTATAAACGAAATTTTCATAGCCCGCTTCGTTTCTGAGATATAGGGCGAAATTGAAAATAATGCATTTTGAGACCCTCCTCGTATCTCCGTTATCCTTTAACGTATCTCAAAGCTAAAAACCTGCTCTTATATACTTTTTTACGTAGAACCCAGTGGCGTAGTCAGATTTTTGCTGTGAGCTGTCAATGTTTAGCTATAAATCAAACTTACGTTTTTTTTAATGGAACATCCGGTATATTTTTCTTTCCTTTGAATGGAAATTTTATAAGCTTTTCAAAAATATATAATACATGATATGTATTTTAAATTATAAGCCTAAAATTCATAATTTCCCAAAATGTATCTCTATACGACACTCTTGATGAGTCTAGTATAAGCATTATCTTTTAAACAACGTTATAAGTATTAGTAGGCAGAGATTATCAGAGCAATGGAATGATCATTTTTTTATTGGCAAGACCTGTCAGTGGCAAAATTTATATTTTCTGTGTAATATTGTATTTTTTACGATGGTTGAAAACGAAAATTATGAATATTTTGAAAAATATGACATGATAGTCTGCTTTATACAGAGCAATGAAAACTCCCGTGAGGCTTCTCAACTATTATTCAATATGTTTGTTTGAATATTTATTTACCTTTTGACTTATTTGGGTTTATTTTTTATTTAAGTATCATTTTAATTTATGGATATTCTGAAAGAAGACAACCTGGTCATTTAATATTTTTCGGAATAAAGAGAACATGGAACGTGTATCCAGCCTTTACCAAAACCGTATAATAAGGAAAATCGCGGTAAGGGCAGAGGCAACGTTCCTTGTTCTACCAATTTTTTTCTCTATTCCGGAAAACATTAAAAGATCAGGATGCCTTCTTTCGGTATACCTATAAATTAAAATGATACTTAAAAAAATAAACCCAAATAAGTCAAAAGGTAAATAAACATTCAAACAAACTTATTGGAATATAGCTGAGAAGCTTCACGGAAGTTTTCATTGCTCTGTATAAAGCAGACTAACTTGTCATGTTTTTCAAAATATTGATAATTTTCATTTTGAGCCATCGTAAAAAATACAATATTACACAGAAAATATAAATTTTGCCACTGAAAGGTCTTGCCAATAAAAAATTACCATTCCATTGTTCTTAATAGTCTCTGCCTGCTAATACTTATACCCTTGTTTAATAGACAATGCTTATACTCTCTATACAACACCCTTGATGAGTATAGTATAAGCTACAAAATTTGAAGCTTATACTATACTCATCAAGAGTGTTGTATAGAGGCACATTTTGTGAAATTATGGATTTTAGGCTTATTATTTAAAATACATATCATGTATTATATATTTTTATAAAGCTTATAAATTTTCCATTCAAACGAAAGAAAAATATACCGGGTGTTACATTAAAAAAAATACAAGAGTGTCGTATCTAGACACATTTTGTGAAATTATGAATTTTAGGCATATTATTTAAAATACATATAATGTATTATATATTTTTATAAAACTTATAACATTTCCAATCAAACGAAAGAAAAATATACAGGGTGTTCCATTAAAAAAAACATAAGTTTGATTTATTGCTAAGAATTGACAGCTCACTGCAAAAATCTGATCACGCCACTGGATTCTACGTCAAAAACTGTATAAGAGCAATTTTTTAGCTTTACGATATGTTAATGGATAATGGAGATACGAGGGGGGTCCCAAAATGCATTATGTTCAAATTTCGCCTTGTATCTCAGAAACGAAGCGGGCTATGAAAATTTTGTTTATACCATCGTTCTTTTCACAAAAAAGTAGCACAGTATTGCGAAAACCGCAACTCTCTATCTTTACTCGTAAGTGAGATACCCGGTAATATCATCGAAAATGGGACACCCTGTACAGTTTCAATATAAACACAATAATCATTTATATTATTCGACTACCTCAATATGTATCAGTATATGACAAAAAAATTATTTAAAATTTAATTTATTAAAAATCTTCAACTTCAGAATCGGACGAGCATTCTTTGGTAGTAAGTACTCTATTATCGCACGCAAATTTGCAGGCGCTGCAACACTTAAGTCCTTGTGAAACACAAGAGCACCTATTATTATTACAATTTTTATCAGAACACCATAATAATAGAGTTTTTCTCACAACATCTGGTACTGGATCCTCTAACGAGAAAATTGGGGCCCATGATTCATTTTCAAAAGTCCATCCATAGTTACTGGGATTCTCGAATGTCACTTTGTTTACGTGGCTGCTGTACCATATTTTTAACTGATATATACATCTAAAATAAACATTTTAAACTATTAGTTATACTTAAAAATAATACAAAAATTATAGATATTTCAGAGTTTACCTTTTTAGATGTTGTTGGAATGCCTCATCCGTCGGAGGTAATTCTAATGCTGGCCGATTTATAGTTCGTGTTAACTTAAAACGTAATTCGTTAAGGTTGCGAATGCCTGGCACATTGTTCTTATACAAAAACAGAATATATTGCTGACATACATCAATAGCGTCTTTTTCAGAAAGTTCTGGAAGCTTCTCGAGGGCTTCCAACTTGTCAACATGTTTACACAAAACATCAAAAAAAAAATATCAATTTGATGTTCAATTGTTTTTTTGCTGAATATATCCGAATTCGCGGGAGAAAATTACATAAGATGGCTATTTCAGTTTTTTTTTTTATAAAAGTACTGGGAAAGTCAAAAAATCGCCTTATCTAGTCCTCTTTGGATTGTACTTGTCGACATGTTTACACAAAACATCAAAAGCCGTTTTTTTCCTATTTTGTAAAATGCATTCGTTGTATCGCAACCAGTAAGCCAATATTTGCTACGATTTGGGACAAAGACACAAAGTGCGTACTTGTATATATACTGCGTCCCAATTGCATGAATACGTTATGTCCGGTCATATCAGGAATCATACAGTAATAATGAATTAGCAAAATCAAAATATCAGTATTTACAGATTTTACTAAAATCGAATTGCAACTTGGAAGATCATTTAAGACGTGAAGTATTATTCTCGTATCTGCTTCTTTTTGGTTACTATTTAATTTTTCTAAACATTATTGCATATTACCATTTCTGGTTATCAGAAAACGACTTTCAGTATTTTTAAATCCTCCTGCTATTATTATATTTCTTCCTCATTATCAAGTATAGATGCATGGTCCCTTTTCCAAAAAATAGTTGGTTAAATAATTTAATAATGCTTGCTTATTTGAAGAAGACTTTATAAATTCTTTAAATTTCGGAACCCTTCGAGCACCGGATACTTTAAAATCCGCAGTAAAATCTCCACGTCTTTTTCTTTTGATATTTTTTAATGAATTTGAAGAGTAAGTATCAAACACCAAATTTATCAGTTTTGCTTTGTGTTTTCGTCCTTCCCTTAAAATTTTAGTAACAAATATTTCTGCAAGGTCGCTAAAAATAATGAAAGAAGCAGCAACTAATTCTTGGACAGATATCATTCCGTCAATAATAATTGAATTTACGGCGGGACATTCGGTTATGTTTGGTGCAAAACTTTCTATTTTTCTTGCTAAATCAGATTTTGCCGTCTTCCTCATCGTACCATCCTCGTGAAATAAAGATAGTGGAACCAATGTTAATTCGTGCGTTAATATATCTGACAGGTCTAGCTCTTGAAAGCAAGACAAAGCTAGTCTGTCATAAACATAAAACTTAATGCGCGTTAGGTTGGCGTCGTCGTCGCCCGCCCGGGCGCCCGGCTCTGCAGTCGCCGCGCATGAATAACAATAAATATTTCAAAAACTATACATGATAATTGATTGCGGTTTTTTTTTAAACTTCTTTGTAGTTTTAGCTAAAACTTTTACGCTGGTGACACCTAGAAAATGTTACAAATAAAAAAGTTTTTCGCTGGTCGAAAAGCAGCTTATTCAAAATATAAACATTCAAGTTTATATACCATTTAAAAAAAAAATAAGAACAAAATCCAATAAAAATATTATGACTGTGGTCTTTGCTTAAATGTTATTTATCCTCTCAAGAAAATAAAATGGGTATTTCAGTTTTTTTTTAATAAAAGTACTGGGAAAGTCAAACAATCGCCTTGTCTAGTCCTCGTTGGATAACCCTGTACTTAAAGAACATAGGCAAATTTTAAGCAATCCTAGAAACAAGACATTTCGCAAGTGGCCGAAGTTCAAAAGATTGTCAACAGTGTTTCAAACACAACAGGACTTTGATTTGTATTAAGTACGAGTTTATTTTTGCTTAACGCATCTTGCTATTCTCTACAGCGCATGATAAAATAGCATTAATTAAACATTGCCTGTTGTTATTATTATCCATATGTTATATTCGCACACAACTGCCTTTAATTCTGACTACCATCTCGGCTCCCCGCAGTTTTTCGACCAGAATCTCGGAACTCGCTCAGGCAACCAATCAGAACACGTCTTATTTTGACTATAGTGCCGCTAATCGCTACCTATCTATTTTACATTTTATGAACTCATAATTTTTCTATTTATTGTTCTATCTATAACAGCGGTACATAGGGATACGAACGACGAATTTTTGAATTTTTTTAGGCCTCGCCATATGCCATTGCCCGGCCCAAACTAGTCCTTATGTTCATAGAGTGTGCACTGTGCATGGTTCCCATATTTTAGAGGCGTTAAAAAATAGTGTCGCACCGAAATTGCATTTTGCTTTGATCTACATATCGCTGCTACTTTTAATTATCCTAATATTCGAAATATCTACCCAATTGATGAAAAATAGTTGAAATTACTTAATTAGTTGCATATCAGGCTCTTATTTATGTGACGCGGCGCATTTGAAATTAAATATTTTTCAAATTTGTATTTGGAATATTTTTCGAAAAGTCCTTGTAATAAAATGTTATCAGAATTGATAAAGGATTTAATCTACATGGCACCTCCCACTAAAAAATATTAATAGGAATATATGTACCTAATATTTGTCATTCTATAGATTATTAATAATACTAGTTTAAACGTGGATTTTATGTTATTTTATGTTTATTGGTATGGCAATTAGTCATTATAGGAGCAGTTTTAAAGACAGTGTTGGGAACCATAAAAGATAAGTGTTAAAATGTTTTTCACATGTTGTGGACGAATAAATTCAACGGAACGCGAAAATTGGGCAGGTATGTGAAAGGGAATGCAATAGGATGATTTATTTACAATTTTGGAATCTAGCTAACTTACTATAAATAAGCTAGAATGTTAGGAACAAAATAAATCATTGTACCGTATAAAACCAACCTTTCGTCAAAATTACTGCTTCCTATAAGGACATTTTGTTTACCTATATATAAAGTCATATATTTATGTCTTTGCCCTATACCTTTTAGTAGTTGTTTTCAATTGTACGAATTCACACTCTAATAGTAGTAGTGGTAGTAGCAGTAACCATATCACGGTATAATAGATATTATTTGTACTCTGACCGTAGTAGCAAAGTCTACAGAATTATGATCATACACTTTGGTTTATTTACCAAATTGTCACTGAAGGGTCAAATTATAAAACCTTGTCTGTATATCTAATACTTATATCTAATATACGAGATACACGAGGATATTTTTGTTTAGATTCATTTTCATAATATTCATTGGAATTTAGTTCAATCAATATTGCTATATAATTCATAGATATTACTGATTCTAAACTAACATCTACGATAATGTAGATGGAATGTTATTATATATCACACACTTAGTTTTTGCTCCTTTCGCTTCAAGTTTTCAAAGTTGGAACTTTCATTTATGTATTTTTTTTACTGTATCATCAGCAAACAACTGAATTTGAGAACTATTTAAAATTTGTTTTCTACTACTTATATATAAAAAAAAGAGGTCGCAATATACTAAGTACCTTGAAAAACTAGCTAGCTATTGGAAGCTTTTGCGGACATTCTCATTTTATTAATTTTGATTCTTTGGGTTTTTTTTCTAAATAGTTTTAACCATTTATAAGCTAAATCTCTAAAACCGTACTGATTTCGTTTAAATAACAATATTTGTCAATTATTGTCCAAAGGCATCTCTGAAGCCCATAAATACTGCTATAACAATAATTTCATCTTTATCCAAACATCGCTTCCAATTTTCCAAGATATGGGCATATGCTTCACACTGTAATTTCAGTAATGACCTTTTCGGAATCCTGCTTGTAGCGGACTAGAGTTGAATTAATATTTTAAAGTTATATAGAAATGTTTCCTGTTTTATGCTTTCACTAATCTAACTTTAATTTAGAGGTGTAAATGTCGCCGAGAGTTTTCTTTCGTGCGTCAAGTGCCACTGCCACTTGAAAATAAGTGCTTCTTAGGACCTAAAAAAAAGACATGACTACAAAAACTGAAAGGAAAGTTTGTTTCCTCATGCTAAGGTAAAAATATATACCAAGTCCAAAACATCCTAAAAAATAAGTTTTTATTAGGAAGATGATAATTTAATATCTGGTTTTTCATTTCCCTGATGGTTGTAGTCTGAATCACTAAGCTCTTAGTGCCTGCCGTGTGTGGTTTTCCTACTTTTTATTAATATTGTTATTATTGTTATAATAATAATAATAATAATAATAATAATAATTATTATTATTATTATTATTATTATTTAGCCTTACGGCATTCGCATTCCCTCTAAAGGGAACATTCACTTATCACAGTTATTCCGGATATCAAAAAGATTAAGCTCTGAGGGAACCCTTTCCATGTCATCGGGTTCTTGGTGGCATCTACGGATTTCCTACAAATTTTTGGACAGTGTGGGCTGCTGCGAGAAGTACTGCTTTCTGCGAGATGTTCGCTCAATCCGAGTTTCTTGATGTTTATTAACAGGTTCTTTGGAATTAGTCCTGTTGATGACACAATGATTGGCACCATTCTTACTCTCTCCATTCCCCATTGTTGCCGGATTTTCTCTTGTAAATCTCGATATTTGGCGATCTTTTCGACGTGCTTGACCTGCAAATTGTTGCTGTTGGCTATGGCGATGTCGATCAGCGTGGCTTCCTTGGCCCGCTTATCTACGAGAATGATGTCCGGTCTATTGTGGATCGCCATCTGGTCAGTAAGCACAGTGTGGTCCCAGTAGATCTTATAGTTGTTACTTTCTAAAACAGATTCGAGAGTGTACTTATAGTAACTTACCTTTTCCGTCTGCAGCAGCAAAGTGTGGTCCCAGTAGATCTGTCTGCTAGTTCCTGATGGATTATCTTCGCAACTGCATCGTGCCTGACTTTATATTCTGTTGCTGCGAACGTTTGGCATTCTCCTGTAATATACTGGATGGTCTCTGTGGTTTGACAGCCGTATCGACATCGAACATCCGCCACCGAAGCATCTCCAATTATGTACTTGAGACAGTTTCTAGTGGGAATCACTTGATCTGGAATAACGTGCCCAGTTTTCATTTTGGTATCCAGTGACCAAATGTTCATGATTTAATTAATTTAAAGGTGTTCTTGACAAAATTGTGAGTTATTTATTTTGTCAAGAGCATGATGTTCGTTAGTGTCGATCCAAGTGAGAATATTTATTCGCGTAATGACCTCTACCGCCCGGTGGATGAAGTGTTGAGAATGAATTACAGTTGTCCTTTCCCTGCAATTCAATATTGATAATGGCATTTATACACGTAGATTTCGTTTTGGTTCGAATTGCTGGTTTTCAATATTGACGTGTACTGATTTTAGAATGAAGTGCTATTGTCGAGAATTTTTTGACAGCGCGGGAATTGAGATTTATTTTAACACGTTTCTTTTAATGGAAATAGGGGTCAAATGACTATGCCCTTTTGTCTAATTCGAGTAAAAATTATGGTGGAAACCAATGTACAAAACTTCCGGTTTCTTTGTTTTCAAAATAGCTTGAGATAAATTTTTGGATGTGACATATGATGACTATGTGATGTGTGGCCGAATTTCTATTGGTCAGTCGTAATTCTTGGTATTGGTAGGTGAATTGGCCTAGGGTATAATCACATTTATTGTTGGGAATAGCCATAATACAGTCATCAATAGCTACCACCCAAAAATTCAATTTACAATTGAAAAGGAACTGGAAGGTACTATTAATTTTTTAGATCTTACTCTCCATCACAGTAGTAACAATATAGGAACAGAATGGTATACTAAAGAAACTTGGTCTTCTAGATATCTTAATTTTGATTCACAACATCCTTTTGCCCAAAAAAAATCTGTCGTTATAGGCCTTGCAGACCGAGCTATAAAATTATCCGATCCAGAACATAGAAAGAGAGCTATTGACAAGGCCAAGGACGCACTAAAAATAAATAACTATCCAACTAAAATCATAAATGATATTTTTAAAAAAAGGACTCACAAATTCTATAACGACAATAAAAAAAAAAGAAAAACACAAGATAACACGATTAAGAATTACCTCTCTATGCCATATATTCCAAATTTATCGGAAAACCTACAAAAAGTATTCAAAAGTCATAACATTACTGTCAGTCATAAGGGACACAATCTTTTAAAATCCAATTTTAGCATATTAAAATCAAAAATTCCAAAAGATAAAAAAAACCCATGTAGTATATGAAATCCCCTGTAAGAACTGCGAAGGTGTATATATTGGCCAAACGAGCCAATACTTAAAAAATAGAATGTCTGGACACAAATTTGACAAAAAAAAACAAAACAGCCTTATCAACTCATAGCATTGAAAAGCAGCATAGTTTTGACTTTGAAAACGTAAAAATATTAAAAACCGAAAACCACACAAGGAGACGGGAAATACACGAAATGATCGAAATTCAAAAAAATAGAAATGCTGTAAATGCCAAAACTGACACAAAACAACTCAGCAGAATATATTATAATATCATAAAATAAGGAAAAAAACCCCAAAAAAAATATCGGACTTTTCTAGGAGAATCAATTATTATTCATACCAAAAGTAATTGGACCCCTTAAACATTCATACTTTCCGTTCTCGTGTTTTTTACTCTATTCTACAAAATTTCTATTTTATTAGTTAATTTTAAAATATATTCATTATGTGTTTGTCGACGTACCATATACTTTGTGCCGTAAAATGTTGGAAATAGTGTTATTATTTGTGGGCGTTTGTTTGATGTTTCATGCAAGTTCTTCAGATTTTTGTATGGAATGTATGTTATCTCAAATACTATTAAATTAATGATCGTGTATTAGTATATGTTTTTGTCTCTAAATTGCAGTCTGAAGCTAAACTATTTCAATTTCTGATGTAGGTTAGTGAATAACCGAAACGTTAAAACTTTTTTGTAACATGTAGCTGTAAACAAGATTACATGTTTGTTGTTATTTACAAGGACTTTATTCCCAAGAAAATAAAACTAAGTACACATTAGGAAGTCCAAGAACAAAGAA